>JBBYHL010457606.1:0-15183 GCA_038381835.1 Adansonia madagascariensis | reverse complement strand
TGCTGAGTTTCTAGATCTAAAAGTTTTGAATCATTCTCTTAGGCTTGTAAAGCTCAAAATATTAGACTTTTCCCTTTTAAGCCCTTTAAATTCTTCAGTTTTCAAACAATCCTATGAAAAAGTTGTAAAAAAACTTAAAAGATTTAAACAAATATTGAACATCTCAGACAAAGTAAATTAAAAAAGAATAGAGCTTGAGCATTTAAAGTTACAACTGCTTTTGCTACCCCCTACTTGAGCTAGTGAAGGTAGAGTGGTAAGTAGCTTATAAGCTTTTTTACTATTGAAGAAAGGTTTTTCAAACAAAAGTCAAGGGACTAATGGGTTAAATAAATGATTAGAACATCACTTCCTTATGAAGAATGTCGAATCTTGATAAAGTCTTGCTTCACGCATATATCGAATTTCAAAAATAAACGAAAGAATATTAAAAGAGCTGTGGAGGATGTAAACATGAAAGAGTTGAACTTCCTTATGGATCTTTAAAAAAGGGACATACGTATAGTAAACCATACTATTGTAACAAGATTAAATCATCCATCTGATTAAGGATTGCCTAACTCTTAATTATCATTATTTGGAGTTAAAAAAATTTCAAAAAGCACTTAGTTAGTAGCAACTAAGTTTCCAAAAGGGATCTCTAAGATCATAAGCAGCAAATGTGTCCTGCCTCTAATGGTGATCTACACAAATGGCAGTTGGAGCCATCTCTAGGCTCGGTGGTTCTCTAATGCTAAACTGAAGGCTTGTTAAGCCTCAACCAAAAGGTATTTATGAACAACTTCTTCCTTTATACAACAGGAACATTTCTAATATACAATTTGTGTAAAAAATGAAGGAAGTAGTTCCATAAGAAGGTGCAAAGGTGGTGACAATGGCAACTTCCACTACCTTGGATGGTGAATATGGTGATCTGATTAAAAAAACAAGTGTTTAGATTCATCGACCCTCTACCCCTTACTTAGTCGATTAAATTATCTTATCAAGGAAGAGTTTTTATCAAAAATGAAATTATTTACCATGGTAAAACTTTTTTACTTTAGGTAGTTTAATTTGATAATTAAACTTACCCAAGGTGGTCGAACCATGCACAAATAATGGCATGAGGGGTTTTAACCAAGATATGATGAATGGGTTCAAAAAACCAAGCTAGGTGCATCATAGGTTAGTTGGTTAAAATAGGTTTCCTAGAAATTTTAATTAAGTAATTAAAACTTTTTTATCATATAAATAAACCATATCTAATTTATCTCATAAATATAATTATGTAATAGTTATAAAAATAAGATAAATGATTGAAACCTAATCGGCTAAGTAATTTAACCAAGGTGGGAGTTTGATCTAAAATCAAACTTTCAATCTTGGTGAAACTCAATCATTAATAGGACAAGCATTATCCTCTTATACATGGCATGCCTTAATTTGGATATTATCTAGATAGGACAATCTTATCCACCACGCCTTGAAAAGACAACAGAAACTTAGATTTCAAAAATCTAATTTATGTCTTAAACAAATCATAATTGAACTATTCAATTATGTCCTCCAATTAATTTACCTTTATTCAATTAAGTGAGAATTAATTAAATTGCATATTTAATCCTATAAACCCGTTTTATTGTTTATGACCTATTAGGTTCCCAACATGTTGGCAATAAACATAGGTAATCTCATTAATCATTTTCCTAAATCAAGAATGGGATTTGGCAACTCATCATGACCACCCAAATGTTGAAGAGTTAGTGTGATCTTATTAAAACCATTCAGTAATTAGCCTATTAATGTAATATGGTCCTTTCACCATATAACTTGGAATAAGCATTAGCATGTTATAGTGTTATACTTTAAGCCATGTTAGTTTTTTGAACTCATGGTTAATGATCATGAATTTATTTAGAACAATTATGATAATTACCCATGCTTTGACCAAAGACTTTTTTAAAATTAACCACAGTAAAGATCATTTGGCATACATCTCCAATGGCATTAGAAGTGGTGAATCTTCTTTGGATCACTCATCCATCTACCATATGCTTCATGCCATACCCAAAACCACCCATTTTTTTGGCATCCATCCTTGTAGAACCATTTTTAACGATCCCTAAATATGACATTACTTATATAAGATGACTTGGTATCATAAGTTTTAGGACTGACAAATGAAATTCCATAAACAATTAAGATTTCATACATGATTGACACATGAGATTCCATACACGATTGGCACATAAGATTTCTTAGACACTTGAATGACTAATACCAATTAGAGTTCTCATATAAGCCATGTTTACTAAACTTCTTTCCATAAAATAGCACTTTCATGCCATGCTAAGTATCTTATATACTTCAGCCTATGAGACTGATTACTTACTTCATAAGTTAGAAGGCATAACAAATGCTAGTATTTAAGCATTAACAATGCCCTATCTTGGCAATACAATGACTAGGATTATTTTGAGGAACTTGCATTGATGCTTAGGGATCTCATAACTGCAAAACTTTGTAATTTCTTTGCAAATCCTTCTAAGCTTTATGGGCCTTATCCAGTTAGTGGTTCATGACAGTTAATCTACCATTAACATAAAAGAAAATCTTAGGTTACTTAAGCTAGAAATAGGTATGTAGTTAATTGACTATATATCCTAAGTCATAATCGGATTGGTTTAAGGGCATGCAATAACGTCTTCTGTGGATAGGTGCTAGCTAAACAAAAAAAAAAAGCATTGTTAGGTCCTTATATGATGCTAAAGGCAATAAATTGAATCGTTCAGTCAAACATCATAGAAGTTGTCAATTTGTTTAGTAAACATTGGCAACATCTGATACTAATTTCATTAACTTCCCTGATGAACTATTGAGGGAACTTCTGCAAGTATCACTCTCAGATGACATGCAAGCTATTTTAGTAACGTCAATCACCATCTTGGTCATGATTGGAAATAAAGCCCCTAGTCGTAATGGTTTTCTATGCCAAATCTTCAAAAGCTCAGGGGCTAATAAGGAGCTGATATTAAAAGATGTCTTTTAATTCTTCCACACAAACTTCTTTTTTAAAGTACATAGGATATTGTTTATTGAGTTAATAAAAATTTTACCTAAACTAAAACAAATCAAATTTAAATGAAGAGGAACTGGTTGTGCTTTTGGTAAATTTATGTTAAACTTAATTGAAAATTGAAAAAAAAATTAATAGAAGGCATCAAGAAAATGATAGGTAAACTAGAGAAAATGAAAGTAAATTCGGAGCTCATGCTTATCAAAATAAACAAAAAAATTAAATTAAATTCCAACACACATAGCAGAAAATAAACACAAAAATACCTTAATTTCCTCAAACCTTAGAACGAGATGTACATGTGATCGTATAATAGTTTAAAACATATATCTGATAGAAATCATACCTACATAAAGACTTATAACACTAAGCATACTGATCGCTATATGAACACCACATGGCTTGATTGCTTTGATATCTTTTCAAGGCCAAAATTAGTCTAAGTGTTTTGCCACTAATGGTGATCCATACAAATAGCTATTGGAGCCTTCTTAAGGTTTAATAGTTTTTTGGTGCTATCCATAAGGCCTTTCAAGCCTCAACCAAAAGATATATAGCCAACAAGTTTAGGTCTAAAGCGATTCGAGAATAATTCCCACATTTATTATGCTAAGAGGAAAAAACAGCTTCGTAGGGAAGTAGTTGTTTTGCACAAATCCCAGAAAAGCAATCTAAAATCTCAGTTTTCATTCCAATTTATTTATTTAAGATAAAAAAACTAATTTCTACTTTCATTGTGATAAAAAACAATTCCATATAACTCATAAACTCAAGATTGCAACAACTAGCTCAAAGAAGCTGAAGGGTAGCATTACCTCCTTAGAAAAATCTAAGGATTGATGCTTAAGGTTTCTTGCATCCTTATATCAGCCAATTCAATCTAGTAATGCATATTAATACACTTGTAATTTGGCTAAGGTTAACTAATGAGTTAATCAAGCCTATCTCTAACATACATAAAAGGTGGCGTCATTTTGAGGTATTTTCTAAAGCCTAATTAAAACTATTTTAATTAGCTTGTCCAACATTGAGCCTTAGTGATAAGTTATTAATATTTCGGCCCAATAGCACACCAAGGATAGCTATTCCATACACCTAGCTCATTAGCAAACCTAACTTAAAGTAGTTCATAACTACTCTCTTAACTTGATAATTATGGTTTTAGCCTAACCCATTTATTTAAATATTAGATAATTTAATTCATAATGAAATTTTCTAACTGAAGTAAAATAATTTTACGTCATCTAAATATTATTAAAAAAATTAATCTAAATATATCAACACAAATGAATTAATCTCAATGTATATCTAATATTGAAACTTCTGTATGTTTCTTGATTTTGATTATATCAAAATTTTCCTTGCAATATTTACTTTATTAATCTAGCTATCCACAATGTTGGCATATTTCTTTATCATTTCCTTTGTCTTTCTTCAAAAGAAAGGATATCTATAATGCATTGATCATAATCCATCTAAAAGGCTCAAGTCTTGGAATACATCCTATCATATAAGGTCTAATTAGGCAACTTTCTGACATCTTTCTTAGGAATAATTCCTTAGGGATGTTGAACCTTTCATTATGATTTTTTCTTATAAAACAATTCTTTAAGGTTTTAGATGATTTCATAAGCTTAAATAGCTACTTGTTCCTTTAGAAGTTTAGGTGTCATACTAGCTATCATTAGAATATGGCTCAATCAAGGTCATCAATATGAACTTGATAGATTGCCTTTAACCTATTGGGTTATTCTTGGATATGTCATTTAATGTGGGCTTAGTCAATGGAGTCTAGCCTATTAACTTATTGGCATCATGTATGTCACTTAGGTATAGTGTATTAGTCATGTTGTGTTTATATCCATTATGAACCAAAAAATTTTGTAGTTAATAATTTTGCATTTCAATCATTAAGTAAGATTTTACAACTTTAATGATTATCCTCATTATTTTATTGAGATTATAGATCTCAACGATAAGTAAAAAAGTTCAACGTTTGAATCTTCTTAATGAGTTGGGCACTTCTTTCACCTTTACATAATCTTGAACAACTCAATGAATCATGTGAAAACTAATTAGGTAGGTAACTTAGTTTACTGATTGCATCTCTATGCAACCCCTAGATCAGTTAGGTGGTAACTCTTTACCTAAATGCATCATATGCATTTAAACTAACCATTGCCTTTAAAGTCATATAGTCAAGTGTGATACATTAAAGCCATACAATAATAATTGAGTGAGACCCATTATGCATAACTCAAGCAATTTAGGTAGAAAAGACCTTGAGCAACTCAACAAATCACCCGTAGCAAGAAATCTGGTATCTTATTATGATGAACAAAAGGCGACCAATCATGCTTAGGCATTGACTTAATATTTTACAAAGGATTTTTAATCATTTAACCTAGGTCTCATTGCTTTGTTTGATTAGCGTGCTTAAAATTTATTCAATCATATATGACATATATATAAATTCAAAAATAAATCTAATGCATGCAATCTACTAGGATGATTATGGACTTTATCTATCAAGTTTCCTTGAGCCATTAGGAAACTAGTTGGCTAAATTTCTAGGGATATCATACAACGTCTTTGTAAATCTTGATGATGATCTTCTTGGTCCTTTCTTCTTGGCATTATTTTCTTTACATCTTAAGTCTACATAAATTTTAATCTTTAACCTAAATCTAAATCTACAAGTCCTATATAATGGTTACATATCTTTATAAGAAACCTCAACTTACATTTGAGGGGAGTTAGGTGAGAAGATCATTTACAACTCGAAATTAAAAAAGAAGGCAAGGTTTGCAAACCTTACTTATAAGAAAAATTCAACTATCCATAACCTAACCATACTAAGGTCTAGTCCATAATCATCCTCAAGTTAATATAATCATATTCTAAGCATGAATTAAGATAAGCATAGTTAATATCACTTGGGTGATCATATGTGTCATTTGCATAAACCTCATCAAACAATCTGAGACTATTTATCAAATTATTTCGTAATTTCAATTTTTTGATTAAAATATTTTAATTAAATTCCTAAAATTTAGGAAGATTGTCTTAAAGTGAACATTACCAAACTTTTAGGTTGTTTGTCTTAATGAGAACATTATCTAACTTTTATATAACTCTATCTTAATTTGGACAAACTATAATATTTCTTAAACCATTTAGGAAACTTGTTTTCCAAGTTTTTTTTAAAGTCTTAGTAATTGATCCATATTTAATGTAATTAAAAAAACAAATTTTCTTCCATGATTTACATTTCTTCTAATCACATTAGAACAAATCCTAATCAAATTAGGATAAATCATTTAAATTAAATATATTTTCAATTAAACAATTTAATTAAATTTTAATACCATGTTTACTTCATTATCCAATCCATGTCTTAAACATAATTATGAAATTATTGCATTGGATAATTAGGTGTCTACCGATAACTAGGAGTCTAGATGGAACTCAACCTTTCAAAGAGGTGATTATGCCAGCCTCTTGCTAACATTTAGAGTTTTTATTTATTTTTTAGACTATCTTGATCTGATCATATCAAACTTAAAATTTCAAGAAAATCCAAGTTGCATGAATCCTACTCCTAATAGGAGAAGGTGGTGCATTGGGTTTCCTAGTCTCACTAAGATTTAGTTTCCATTATACATTTAATACACTTGATATAGCTCAGAATTAAAATATTTTTAACTCCATTTTTAACCTAATTTTTCTGGAAAGTATAATGAACAATTCATGACACTTTCACGGTGGAAAAACGTGGAAAAAATCATAGTAATGGATGCTAAAAATTCTAGCACCATCAAAACACCAAAATAGAGCTATCTTAGCACTAGTTAACACCAAAACATTGATTGATTACTCTAATAACAATTTAATTAGTAAAATCATATTTTTAACTAATTAATATTAAAAAAAAACATGGGTTATCATGTTGAAGAATTAAATATTAAACGGAGACACTTTCTTTAATTTTTTATTGAAGAAGTGGATCAAAATAGCATCAAAACAACCCAAAAAGCTTAAAACATATTAAGACTTTAATCTTAATTAATTAAAACAACTTTAGTCAATTATTTAAACAGTTTTAAACATGATTACATGATTAAAGCCCAGAATACATGCTGTCCATATTAAGGAAAAAAAAAGAAAAAACAATTTTTCAAGAGTTTTACCAAAATAAAAAAAATCATCAAATTGACACACTAATAATTACATTGATTATCACGAAAAACCAGCATGCTAGACTCTATGTAATTTACAAAACTTAGGCTCTAATACCACTAAAAGGAAATCTCAGGCTCATGCTTATCAATATAAACATAAAAATTTAATCAGAATTAAACATACACAGCAGAAAGTAAACACAAAAAATACTTAGAGTTTCTTAAGATCTTAGAAAAAGATGTACATGTGATCGAATAGCAGTTTAAAATATAAATATGATTGAAATCATGCTTACTTAGAGACTCGTAACTCTAAGTATATAGATCCTTGCGTGAACACACCATGGCTCGATTAATTCACTATTTTCTTAAGGCCAAAAGCTGTCAAAGTATTCTTCCTATAACAGTGATCCAAATTGTTGTTGAAGCCTTTTTAAGGTTCGGTGGTTGCTTGGTGCTAGCTAGAAGGCTTTTTAAGCCTCAACCAAAAGATATATAGCCAATAGGTTCATATCTAGAGTGATATAGGAATAATTTCCATACCTATTGTGCCAAGAAAAAGAAGAACACGACTCCATAAGAAATTAGTGTTATGCGTAGATCCTAATAAACTAGACTAAAATCTTGATTTATTCCTTTAAAATAGAAAACTAATTTTCTACATTCATTATGATCAAAACTAGTTCCAGATCACTCAAAAACTCAAGATTACACCAACTTGCTCAAGAAAGTTGAAGGGTTGCATTACCCTTCATAAAGAAGTCTAGGGATTAATGCCTAGGTTTGTTAGAAACCTTAGATCAATCAATTCAGCCTAATAATATATATTAATACACTAATAATTAGGCTAGGCTTAACTAATGGGTCAACTGAGCCCATTACTAACATACACAAAAAGTGGCACTACTTTAAAATGTTTCTTAGACCTAATTAAAACTATTTTAATTAGCTTATCCAAGATTAGGTTTTAGTGTTAACTTATTAGTCTTTCAACCTAACAACACACTAAAGATAGCTATTCTGTGCAACTAGCCCATTAGTAAGCCCAACTTGGAGTAGTTCATAGCTAAACTCTCTTGACTTGATAATTAGGGTTTTTAGCCTAATCCCTTAATTTAAATGTTAGATAATTTAATTTATAATTAAATTTTCTAACCAAATAAAAAATTTTTACTTCATGTAAATTTTATTAAATAATTATTAAATAATTAACAAATAATTTATTTAATTTTCTAAATATAATTATTTGGCTTTATTTAATAATATTCCTAAGACCATGTCTACAAATAGATGTTATCTTTATAAGACATTCTTATCTTTATTCCTATATTAAGACATCTCTAATTAGATTTCATAAATCTAATTTATGTCTTAAATTTTCTTGATTGAACTTATTTAATTAAGTCTTCCTCATTCTACCTTTTATTTAATTAAATTATACTTTACTAAATCCCAGTCTTAATCAAACTTATCATGTTATTGTGTGTGACCTATTAGGTTCTCAACATGTTAGCAATGAATATAATTAATCGTATTAATTACATTCATAGATAAAGGGGGATTCAGTAACCCATCATGACCACCTAATTGTTAAAGAGTCAATATGACCTAGGAGAAATATTTTAATAACCAATCTTACAATGTAATTTAGTCTTTTCCCTATTTATCCTTAAAAGACCATGAGCATAGTGTCGTGTCTACTCATATACCAATCCATACTAGTTCCTATAGCTTATGGTTAAACTTAAGAATTTAGAGAAATAATTTCTCCTAAATTCATCATGTTTTGGCCAATGACTTTATTAAGTTAACCCAAGCCAAGAACAAATGAGATATATCTCTGAGGTCATTTAGAGTGGGAATTCCTCTTTGGATCACTTATCTACCTCCACGTGGTTTACGTCATACCCAAAATCACCCTACCATAAGCATCCATCCATTATGGAATCATTAGTGATGGACTCAAAGCATGACACTCCGTTTACAAGATGACAAGGTATCACAAGTCTGAGGACTAATATACACGATTGTCACATAAAAACATATTCCATAAACACGTAAGTGACTTATACTAAACATAGTTCTCATACAGGCCATGTTTAGTGAACTTGTTTCTACGAAACACTCATATGATATCTCCAAGTATCTTTATACTTTAAATTCTATGAGATTAAAGAGTTGCATGCATCAAATGCATGAAGGCTTTATACATTGTCAATGCCCTGTCTTGACAATACAATGACCAGGAACATTTTTGGAAAAACTTTTGATGCATTTCATCATCATAACTCATTACTATATGATGACTAGGAATGTTTTTAGAAATAAAGTTTTGACGCATCTCATCATCATAACTCATTACTAACTTTGCAAAGCCATTGTGTTTCATGAACTTCATCCAAGTAGTGTTTTCATGACTGTCAATCATGTGACTAATATGAAGGAAAACCTTGAATCATTAACTAAAGTGATTGATTCGAATTATTAACTTATATATATCTCATATCAACCGATTGACTCTAGGGCATATACTAACAAACAATTTTGAAAGTTATCATTAATGGTCACTTTGCTTCAATCAACTTTCACATTGAAAGAGTTAAATATATTGAAAAACGTGGCAAGATTAACGAAGAGCACCAAGGTAGACTAGAGGACATTGTTTTATGTATTTATACCTATATATTGTGAAATTATTAGATAAATTATTCTCATTATGTCAACTATTGTAGACACCTAATTTTGTCTGGGCCTATTCTTGATAGTCTAAAACTATCTGAGGTCAAGGATTTATGGCTACTTGGTAAAGGTAAAATTTCTCAAGGTGAACTAGATGTTTTCAAGGCCTATTTAATTGTACTTAAATGACTGTAGGTGCATGTGATAAAATTAGTGTCATTTTAAGGGTTGTAGAGAACAAATCTCGGACAAAAAAGATGAATTTCAAGGTAAAATAATTAACTTTTAACTTTATACTTGTGAAAATTTGAAATTCCTTTCTGTGGATGTTATCACAGTCAAACTTTTAATTTTTTGGAATTTTCAAGAATTTTTCATTAAACTTAGGAAGTTGACCGTTGTATATTTTTACTGATACCATCATGGTATTTATGCCAATATACACTTTGAAAAATTAGAAATATTTAAGGAAAATTTTTTATTGGCATTGTATTCGACCACTCTCCAGTGGGGTACAAAAGAGAATAACAAAAACTTTCATCTTCTCTTGCTTCTCTAGGAGGGTATAGAAGATATTTTGATTTCCAAAAATATTAAACACTTGATTTTCTCATACAGAATCATAAATTTGTTTCATAATATATTATTTTTAAATAAGAAAATTATAATTAAATATCAAATATTGAAATTAAACAAAAATCAAATTTATGTTAACATGTGATTAATAATGTACCGATTACTAGGCATCATGAAAAGGTCAATCCTTACTTATGATTGTAACCGACTCTTAGACCCTTTCATGTGATCTTTAGTGTGAGCGTAGACTTCAGAGTTTGTTTTAAAGGGTTTCGTAACCCTTGGAATATGAATTTCTGTAGGTGACCAATCTTACCTAGCCAAAATAAGATTCATGGCAACTCCAAAATCAATAGTCATTTCGTAATGACTATTTAGAGTTAAGTCGGGTGAGCAATTCATCTCAACAACTGAGTCCCTAGGTAAGAAAAATAAAAAATAGTAAAATAATAATGATAGATGCCTCTAAAATAAAAGAAAATAATGATGTTCAGATATACATAGGAATAATAGGTACAACCACCATATTAAGTCGGACTGGTCAAGATTCTTATCCGAGCCATGTTTCAATAGCTTGGCGACTCCACTGGGGGTAGGTCAAAGAATTAGGCCTAAAATTAATTAAGTGTTAACTAAATTTTGATTAATTTGGTTTCAATTGGTATATAACTATAATTCCCAGTATTTTCAAAACAAAATTTTTTTATTGCACTTTTTATTCAAATAGAAATTATGCTATATTTTGTTCATATTTTTCACTACCCTATTGTTTTCTTTATAGTTTTATTTTTTAGGGAAATTTAGGATAAAGGTTTTTATTATTTTTGAAAATCTCAAGTCATAAAAGGTAAGTTTTCCCCTATACACATTGTGCACATGCATATGCATTAGATTGGAAGGGTCATGGGCACCTAATTTTTTAGGAAGGGGCAAAGCAACTTACCTTCTGAGGTGTTAGCCTCTGTCTGGGCTATTGAAAAGCCTACTGGGTGTACTTTCCTATGCTCGCCTGAGGTGTTAGTCTCATTATAGGAATAGAAGATACTTCCACTCAAATTAAACCCTTTTTGACATAAGCCTATAACGGGTAAGGATTAGAGTACCTCGTTAGTTCTTTCTGGACTTGAGGAGTAATTTGAGAACCTATTTAGATCTCTAACTCAAAGCTCATATAATGAACTATAAGGTACTCACCTAGTTAGAGCCATACCCGATTCTAGAGGGTACCGAATTAGCTACACATGGGGGAATAGTTTTAACCTTTTATAATTTGATTTTCTAGATATTATTAAGTGTATATTGTGTTGTTATTATACATTTTACTTTTATTTGTTCCTCACACTAATTTATTATACTATGAAGGATTTTTGGCTTGAAATTTATATCCTATGGAAACTTGTAAATTCATTCAAGCATTTTATTATACATTTGCAAAGTTCACATCTTTATGTGCTCATGTATTCATAATTTTTACAATATACTTAAACAATTCCATTTATTGTATTTTAAGCATCATGACATGGATGGTAATTAGGGCAAGAATCAGCGTGTTAGAATCAATCCAAGAAGCATTTGGTCATGAAGTTTAGGGAACAGAAAAACAAATTGAAAAATGGATAAAAATGGTCTAGAATCTAAAAAAGAGACCTTGCTTAGAAACATCCTTACCCTCGATGAATTCAAAAAGTCAAGATCTGGGAGAATGGGAAACACAACTAAGTGCTTTTCTAGGTGATAGTTAGAAGAATGGGATAGGAGATCCAAGAGATAAAACAACAATTTGACAAAAATCATTAGAGATTTTCTAGGAGATCCCCAAGAATTACCATTGCCTTCAACCTCGAACCCACTGAAGCATCAGATAAGGATCCCAATCCCTGGTCCACGCACATGATAAAAATGTAGCCATCTAATTCAACACCTATATGAATTAGTCTATGTTCCAACCCTCTAAGTTTTTTTAGTAGGCAACCACTTTCTGATGACCATATCAAGAAAAGATCACAAAAGAATCATAAATTTGATCCAATCCCATTAACCTAGAAGGAACTGTACTTTCTTCTGCTTCAACATTAGCTTGTTACTTTTGAATACATTTTGCCATACAAACCCCTTTTATCCTAAATGGTATAACATCAATGAACACTGTGAATGCCATGCTAGAATACAAGGGCATTCAATAGCAACATGCAATACTTTTAAAAAAAAAAGTTCAAAAGTTACTCAATGCCTAATATAGAACCAAGAATGAATGTTCCTACTGAATTCCCATCTCATTATTGAGGCATTAGAACATTTGGGGCAATAAAGTGATCATCAAGATAACCTTTTAACTAATGGGACTTGCAAATATAGCCTTCATACATTTAGGACTTGGTAAATAGAGGCCATACAAATGAAACGATTGTGGAGGGCAACGTAATTAGAAAAATGAAATGCTTACAAAAATGGTCCTTTTGTTTCTTGTTTTTTTGAATCTTGTAAATGTACACCAACTATGAATAAATAAATTAGTGGCTTTAGTTGATGAAATGACAATGTAGAATCATGACTCGCATTTCATAGATTCTTGCCTTTGCAATAATCTCCATGGCTAATACTTAGCTCATTGCTTGACATCCAATTTGTTTCATCAGATACTATTTTATTCATTCATTCATTGAATCATTCACTTATTCATTTATTCATTCGTTTGTTCATTAATTCATAAGTTAATTTTTTTCCATTTATTGACATTACATGCATGGATAATAATAAAGATAAATGTTGACAAGATATATGTATTCAGGCAAACTGACTTAATTTTCTTTTCATTATTTAGGGTGAAGGAAACGAATCATTAAATGGAAGATATCACAAACTGCAAGTTCAATGAAGTTACTCAAAATAAACATTCATTTGCACCCAGTAAAGTACATCTATACTTTTATCGAGGATCCAGGGACTACAAGCTTAAAGGCAATTCATTAACATTTAAGATATACAGTCAGTGGACATTAGCCATCCATATTAACATTGGTGTTTTTCCACAAAGGGCAAATGCAAAAAAACATTACATAAAAAGAATTAGCGGTCTTGACTTTAACAAAAAGGAAAAGTCCCTACAAAAGTAAAACCATGACCAAAAAAGATTAAAAATAGTCCCATATCATACCTAAACTTTTGCTGAGGATTGAGGAGTACAAGTTGAATGGCAATTACCTCAAAGTACTTAATTTTTATCATACCAATGCTTTTGTCGGGGATCTGAAAAGGCACAAGTTTAAAGGCAATTACTTTAAAGTGCTCAATCTTTAGAGAGCCAATCCTTTAATGCATATTCTTATTGACCAAAGGGTAACTGGGTAACATCTATAGCTGATGGTGGTTGGGACCATAATAAGTTAAGAAAATAAACAAATCCATTCGGACAATGTCTTTGCCCTCAACCCTTCATTATTCAGCAACTTCAATAGGTTTATCCTATACCTTGCAGCTCTTTACCCAAACTTTTTTGACTCCAAGTTCTAAAAGGCGAAGAGACTAGAAGCAATTTAGGTAATTTCTCAAAAGTAGAAAATAACAAGAGAAAGATGTATCATGCCTCATTGATTTTCTACATCGAGCTCTTTCATTTGCTTGCATAGAATTAGATGATCACAGCCATTCCAATAAAGCCTAGAAACCTCTCTACAAAAAGTAAAAATCACAGACTGCTGTAATTGTAACTTGAGTTACTTGGATAATTACTTGCCATGCCATGAGCTTTTGGATCATCTTCTTTGCTAAAGAATTTAGTAAGGAGACAACATGATTGAGCTGATAGAAAATAACCACACATCTTATGGAATTTCTGAGTTTAAGAACTTAGAGATCAAGCTTCTTTATGTTCCACTAGTTGATCTACAATTTACCCTTTAAAGATGAAAAAATTTAAAGTTGGTGGACACATATTTAGGATGCTCAAGTTTCATTCATTGTGTGGTAGTATGCCTTTGATTTTAGAATTTTGTACATTTCTTTTTGGAAATGGTGAATTATGAAATAAATTTTGGTTTGCAAATACTATGTATACTATCATCGACCATGAACTTTGTTAATAATGATTTCTAATATCTTGGATAATGAAAATATTTTGAAAAATTTTTCTTTTGCAGATGATCACCATCAGTTTGAACTCTCTAAAAAAGGTCTCATACTTCCACATATATGATTATCCCAAACATTCAACTATAGACCTTTCATCAGCAAAGACTTTCCACATCTAAATATTCACTTTTTAGGGATTCCTTGAAGGTTTTACAAAGACGTTATGATCCTAAAAGATTCAGATATTGATAGTTTGACACAGTTAAAGTAATGATAGTAACTCTAAGATCTCCTTCATTTCAATAATATTTTGCCATAATTTTCATGACACTCTTCCAAATCCTTGATCTGGAAAAAATAAGAGTAAACATGAGCCAAAAAACACATTTTCCTTCTAAACAAAAACTTGTCAAACTAATTATTGATATATAAGGTACGAGATCTGAGATCTTTTCCAAGCCAATTTGATTTTTTTCCTAAAGGCTTAACCAGTCATCGGTGGCTATGAGGCTGATAGTTTTAAAGGGCATACCTTAAGCCTTTATTAAGTGCAATGTCACATTATTAAGGTACTCAAAATGATTTCAAAAAAATACAAAAACAACAATTTTTCCTAGCAAAATG
>JBBYHL010457585.1:0-15187 GCA_038381835.1 Adansonia madagascariensis | reverse complement strand
GCTCTTTTTTGGGGAGAGAACCCTTCCCCCATTTATATATATATATATATAGATATATAGATATATATATATATATATAAAATAAATTATAAATTATAAAAATAATATTTGCAAATATATATTAAAAACTGTATTTATAAATAATAAAAGATAAAAAATAGTATTTATAAATAACAGTATATTAAAAATAGTACTTTTTATATTAAAATAG
Source organism: Adansonia madagascariensis (assembly GCA_038381835.1). Taxonomy (NCBI): domain Eukaryota; kingdom Viridiplantae; phylum Streptophyta; class Magnoliopsida; order Malvales; family Malvaceae; genus Adansonia; species Adansonia madagascariensis. The sequence goes on along the minus strand of JBBYHL010457585.1, from coordinate 14,976 downwards.
TATTTATATATAATAATATTTTTTAATTAAAAATAGTATTTTTAATATATATATTAACAATAATATTTATAAATAATAAAATAATAAAATATTTTATACTAAATCTTTGAATTGCTGTTAAAAAATAATAAAAATAAAAACATATTTTATATTAAATCTTGAATTATTGATAATTCAAGATTTAATATATATTATACATATAATATTCATTATACATTGTATACAATATATAATATTGTATAATGTATACTATATATTAAAAATATTATTTAAAAATAATAAAAATTAAAAAATATTTATATCAAATTTTAAATTTTTTTTAAATTAAAAATAATATATATTATATATTATATATTATATGCGGGGGGTTGGTTCCTTCGGTAAGGGAATCGACCCCCAACATATTATATATAAATTATATATATTATATATTATATATAATAAAAATTAAAAAGAATTATATAATTATAAAAGAATTATATATTATATATAAATTATATGTATTAAAAATACTATTTAAAAAATAAAAGATTTAAAAATATTTTATATTTAAAATGCTATTTAAAAATATTGATTATATTTTTTATTATTTTTAAATAGTATTTTTAATATATAATTATTATATAATATATACAATTTACATTATATATTAATATATTATATATAATATATATTATATATGTGGGGGGTGGATTTCCTTGTAAGAATGTATAAAAGACCATAAATGAATGCACAGCTAACAGAATGTACAAAATATAAAAATATATGGTTAACGAAAATCGAAAGTATAGTAAACTATATGGCCATTAATTGTATGAAAATGTTATATAGCAAGTAACCGCATTAGTTGAAATCATATATGACAATCATATAAGATATACATATAATAATAAGTCAATATACATTTGACCATAAGTCACATTTGGCAGAATAAGCATAACGGAATGCAGTTTTGCGTTAGATGCATGTAGGAATGATGTACAATTATACTATATATACCCCTAAGAAAATGTATAAGTGACTAAAAATGAATGTACGGATCACTGTAATTGATATAGATAAATATAACTAAATATGCAAAGGAGTATAACTAAATGCATAGATGATGAAGAATGAATGTATGGCTAAAAGAAAAACCAAATGTATGCTAAATCATATGGCCATTAACCATATTAAAATGTCATAGAGCAATTGAACACAGTAGTTAGACATTAGGTATAACAATTATGTAAGATGTATGTATGACAATAAGTCAATGTACATTTGACTATAACTCATATTTATCCATATGAGTATAACAGAATGCACTTACGTGTTAGATGCATATAGGAATGATGTACAACTCAACTGTATATACACTAAAAGAATGTACAAGTGACCATAAACAAATGTACAACTCACTATAACTAAATGTGCATGAGTATAATTAAATATATAGATGACCATAAATGAATGTACGCTAAACCGTATCGCCATTAATCATATGAAAATGTTATATAGCAATTGACCGCATTAATTGGATATCAGATATAATAATCACATAAGATGTACATATGATAACAAGTTAATGTACGTTTGACCATAACTCACATTTGGCAATATGAGCATAACGGAATGCACTTACGCGTTAAATGCGTGTAGAAAACATTACATCTTAACTATATATACCCCTAACTAAATGTACAGGTGATAAAAAATGAATGCATGCATAACCATAACTAAATGTACAGAAGAGTATAATTAAATATATCAATGACTAAAAATAAATGTACAAATGATAAAAAAATAAATGTATAGATAATAAAAATGAAATGTATCTTATACCGTATGACCTTTAACCGTATGAAAATATCAAATGACAATTGTTGACATTAGTTAGACTAATGATATCAAAATGACGTAAGAGGTACATATGATAATAAATTAATATACATTAGACTATAACTGAATTTTTTTATGAGCATAACAAAATTTATTAACGTAAAAAATATGTGAAAAATATTAAAACTAAAATATATATAATTATAAGTAAATATACATGTAACTGTATATATAAATAAAATATTAAATTGTTTTAACACATTTTAGGAGTGGTAAGGCATAACAACGAAAGAATTTTCTATAGCGACGCGGAACAAAAGAGCGTTTGCTAATTCGCCCTCGGAAACACATAATAACTTAAATCAGGTAAAAGGGAAGAACACCACACGTGCGGCAACACGCGCACGCAATAATCGGAGGCCCCCACGTGAATCGTTGGGTGGGCCCATTATTTCGTTGATTTTTTGGCGGCGTAGGATTAGGAAGGAAGGGATGCATGCATGGGATAAAAAAGAAAGGAATGATTAAAGAGGAAATCCCAACTTTTCTTTTTCTCTCCCCCTTTTGCCTTTTTTTGGATTAAATTTGTTTTGTTTTGTTAATTAATGATTAATTAAGGAAGGAGAAGGCTTAAAAAGAGTTAAAAGAGTGGATGATTTTGTTTACATTATTGAAGTTTAAGCATTAGAAGAAATGTGGGTCTCTCACTCTTTATTTATTTATTTATGATAATTGTCTTTCACACTCTATTTGGTCTTTCTTTGTTATTAAACAATTGCAAATCAAAATAGAAAAAGGAGATATGAAAAGAATGAAAATCAATACCACACTAGAGAGGGTGAGAGAGAAAGAGATGAGGACATGAAAGTGGAGAGACCCTACCCTCTAATTATTTTGCTATCAATACAAAGAAATAAAGAAAAGAAAATAATGACATTTGGATTTCCCATTTAATTATATGAAAATATTATGATTTTTTTAATAAATTCCTCATGAATTTCATAATTTTAAACTCAAATTATCTAAATCACAAATAAAAAATGAAAATTATACTTTTTATAGGATAATATTAACATTATTAATTGAGTAATTAGCACTCGTGGGTTCTAAAATTTGTTAAACATATTTTCTTTTATCTCAAATTTTAAAATATAATAATTTAATCCATAATTATAAGTATCTTAATAAATTGATCATTTCACTAGATTTTTGTTAATTTGATCACTTTTTTCTTTTTTTTTTTTTTTCCCTAACTTCAAATGCCAATTTCTTATGGTACCTTTCAATCAAGGACCGGTATTTATTTAAGGACCATGGATGAAATTTACTCAAATTAATGATACTACATTGTGGGTGAAAGAAAAAAAAAATAAAAAGACTAAAAAATGTGAAAAATAAAATTTGAAAGGAAAAAAAGTGATATAATTGCATGTAGTGGTTCTTTAAATAAGAAAAAAAAAAGGTTAAAGCTTTGTCACCTTTTTTTTAAATAATTAATAATATAAACCTATTAGAATAAATTATTTTTTCTATAATTTTATTTTTTTATTAATTCTCTAATTAAATTGATGTTACTAAACTTATGATACTAATTAAGTTAAACATTTTATACATAGTATAGATTATTACAATCATGATTAATGACAATTCAACTATTACAAGTCTCTAATTGCTTTTGTTTCAATTATATGTATTTTTTTTAATGAGAGGTAATAATTGAAAATTTGGAAATGAAATTTATCAATTAATTTATGAATGAAATATTGAAAACCAAACTAATAAAATTATTATCATAACATATTAGACAATAATATTTGGTAGGAGGAATCATATTTCTCATTCGAGTTGTGGCATACAGCGCATAATATATCCTTTGACTTGTAGCAATGTATTTAAATGAGATAACATTCCAAGACTTAAAAATAATAAATAAATAAAAAAAAGACCAATAAATTTAGGCCAACAACCTTTAAAACACACAAACACAGTTGCCATAAAGACATCTATTTTAATGTTGCAAGCTAAGACTGATTTGAATGTCGATGTGATGTCCCTTCAAATGACAAAACCCCAAATTTCCCAAACCAAATCCCTGAAATATTTTAATTTAATTTTATTTTGTTTAAATATGAATAAAATTAAATATATATTATATCAATGAATTTGATCTTATTTTCATAATTAAGTTTACTAAAAAATGTCTCAAAGATATTTTTAAAATTACTGTACATGATAATATTTTAATTTAATATATTAAAAATGATAAATATTGCATTTAATACAATTATATTATTATAAATAATAAGTTAAAAGGTCTAGAAGTACTCCTAAACAAAAACCCTTCTATGATAATATATAATTAAACAACTCGCGATATACAGTCCACCAACTAAATAATTTCTTGCAGCTGTTCCCAGGCCATCAAATTGTCCAAGAATGTTAGGCCACATCTATGACTTTTAGTCCACATGGTGGGAAGAAAGAAGAACACAATGAGAAGAAAGAGGGGGACCCAAATGCATCTGTTTTTGAGCTAACTTTGCCAGCATTACGCCACGGCAAATCTCCCCCCCCCCCTCTTTTTTTTCTTCTTTGAATTTTTTCCCCCCACATATTTTGCAATTGTAACTCAAGTCTTTACGTCTGATCTTATGATCTTGACAGGAAATATGAATATGCATATTGCTTGATCTTGAAAATGTTTCAAAGTTGAAAGCAATGCCAAATGCCAATGGTTTATCTCTTTGTCTGATTCTTTTTTTTTTTTAACTCTTTTTGCTAACTGATTTACGGAATATATATATATATATATACGTGTGTGTGTGTGTGTGATACATTGAAATATGTTATCAACTATTGTTGCTCGATCTGAGAGCATCGAACAACTTAGTATCTTTCATTAAATCAAATCTATTTTAAACGTTGTTTTTTTTGGGTGGGACATATTTTAAGTTAGCAAGAAAAGGTTATTTTTGATTAGGCAACCATGTTGTGGACGTCAAACAAACGGTTGGAAGGCGTCCAAAATCCAGCCTAAAATATGGGGTCAGACGGTCAGTGCATGCATCGAAGTAGAAAGAAAAAGGTCAGGAGATAAGCTGTTGAAGAGCATGGTTTTTAAGTCTAAGAAGTGTGTAGACGAGGATGATTAACCCCAGTTACCACCTTCAAAATTATCAATCAAATAATCCAAAATAACATGCGAAAATTCCTCAATTTGTCTATCTTCATCACATGGTCACTAGGGGACCAAAAGGTAAGTTTTTAAGCAAAAAAAAAAAAAAAAAATCTTCTTTTGTAACTTATTTAAAAATTAAATTATTCAAAGAGTTTATTCAAAATTATAAAGAAATTAAATAAAAATATTAAACTCAAAATTAAATTAAAACAAAAAAATTATTTAAAAGATAAATTAATCTTAAAATTTTATCCGAGTCTAATCTACTTTATTTTATTATTAGTAATTTATATTTTAAAAGGAATTGATTTATTTTGAAAAAGAACTCATCTTCTACCTATAAATTTGAACAAAAAAAATGCAGGCGTCGGACTTTGAAAATGGCTTTATATTATAAAAGCTAAAGGTGACAAAAAATTTTTAACTAATATTACGGATCCAACCGAACTTTAGCGGGGAAGATATTTTTGAAAACGAAGCCTAGGTATAGGGTCTAAGACCGAACCACATGAACAAACACTTGTAGTCAAACTCAAAAACACATGCAAACAAAAACATGAACAATGTTTTCAACCATCAAAACGTCAATACATCCACAGCAACAAACCGATGAGTTGGTGATAACGAATTTTGATTGATTCATGTTACTTGCTGGTGAATGAAGAATTTGGAGGGATCGGATCGAGTTAATCCTTTTCCTTGAAGTTGCTTCTATTGTGAGAATAAATGCTATAAATGCAGATAGCTTAAAACACATGAATAAGATTTCATTATTATTATTATTATTATTATTTATTTATTTTTCTAGCTCAGAAATGAGGACCCTACCAGGTGGAAAACCTGATGGGTGACCACGTGCACGTGTGCAGCAGTTTGAATACCATTAATGGCTGCATTTAACCACAAAATTAACTCTTTATTCGTCCATGAATGCATCATTTCACTGTAGGTTTATCGCAGGGTCTGGCAAATTTTCCCGGTTGTTTTGAAGAATTTCAATTTAATTTAATCTAATGGACAAGAATTCAATGGCTTTGAGGACCACCATGAAAGAGCATACAAGAAGCCTCCTGTTGAAGAAGGCTCAATTAATCAGGGAATTCCCCTATTTTCTTTACCTCATGATGCCCGACCTAACAAATATCAGCATTTATAGATGCTTTCAAGCGTTCCTACCCAGGACTGTACTCTCATTTGTTAGCCCAAATACTAGAGGTGTTCATGTTTAATTTTTTTTTTTTCAAATCCATTATCCAAATTTGATTTATAAAAAAATTTTAGTATTTAAAAAATATTAAAATTTTATTTTTATATTAATATTTATATATTTTTATAGTTAATTTTAAATAAAAAATATTTTTATTTGATAAATAATAATTTAAGCTTAGCCGAACAAACTATCCAACATTTACACAGGTCTAACAAAAACAAAAACTAAAAAATAAAATAAAATAAAATAAAGCTTGGAATTTATTTGTTGCATGTCTCACATGCAAAAGCAATTTGTTGAGGGAAAGCCAAGAGAAGAACCTGGTGTTGCATCTCAATCAACCAGCAGGTAGGGGCCATACATACCTGAATTATTGGACAAAATGGACAAATATGATAATGAGCCGGTATCTAATAAATTACTATAGATTGAAGGGCAAGGAAATATATTACTAAAGCAAATCTTATTAATGGTGAAAAAGATGCTTGTTTTTACGGGGAATTTGCTCCCTCTACCAATAAGAGCACTCGTTCACCTGAGCAAATTAAAGGAACAATCAAACGATTAACCATGATGTGTGGGAAAAAAAAACAATATTAATAATTTGGATTCTCTGCGTAAATAGATTCCTGGAATCCGCGGACTTAAAATGGCTCGGATTGTTTCTTCTCTCTATATATCTTTTCCATTGTTAAATCTGCAATTGTATTTTTTTAAACCTTCTCGTCTGTCTCGGTGCAACCTGATGAGTCGTCTTGTTTCAGTGATTTGTTGCTAGGAGATGAATAAATCCGACGCTCCTTTCCTCCAGGCTTGGAGGAGGCATTACCATACCAGATCATTCCTGCTACTGCAACGACCATACCCAGAATTACATGTAGATTGAAGCCCTCTTTACCAAAGAAAATGAAACCTAAAATCAGAACAAGAACTGTCTTCATATGGCCAAGCACTTGGAATGATACAGCCGTGAACCTGCCAATGCAGATGAATTGGCTGAGGTTCGTCCCCACTGCAATGGTGCACGACAGGATTATGAAAAACTGCAAGCAAAGAGCATCAAATATCATTAACAGCGATCATGATTACCTTCAAGCAAATCTATTAATATCCATATGTGAACTTGCAGATGCACTCCAGAAAGTAGGGTTTACAATCATGGCCCTCCAGTTTAAAAACAGTATAGGACAAAATCTCTGGTGACGGGGAAGATGTGACTTGTGAAGGAAACGAGGCTAGAGATTATAGGTTTGGGCTGTAATGTAGTTCACTCTATAAGCAGATAAGAAAATATGCTACAAGTATTTTACAATCTTGATTTTAAGCATATGATGTTAGAAGCATCATGATCTCACTCACTTTTTCAACTTCTAAGGATGTCATCTAATATATGCCATGAAAAGGATAAGTGCAGCTAGCTGGGTGGGTTACTACCAAGAAAACAAAAACAAATAATCAAAATAAATTTTTTTGGATAATTAACTAATCAAAATCAGCATAGTGGCTAAAGAAGGATGTCAATCCTATGACAATACCGTTAAAGTACAACCATGCAACTAGACACAGTTTAAAAACTTACTAAAATGCCACTTTTCTGTTTCAATTTCTAGCGTGTTAAACTTAAAAACAAAGCATGTATCAAGATGGTAAGCTGATAAAACTTATAAACAATTTCGACTCGATTGAATATTGTGGAATAGCTGACCTATTAAATAGTGGAAGAACAAGTTTTGCATGTAATTTCCGCCAACCAAAGGGAAGGCAGGAAACTAAATGTGATTATGCTATCATGGACTACTACTTAAAAGAAAACACCATGGAAAACTACATACAAATTGGCAGAATTAGGCTTTAACATGGAAGACAAAATTACTCTTTCTCACTAAGATCATTCCACCTGGTAGCTTTTAAAACAAAATACATATCCATGAGTGAATGGGAGAGTACTATCTTATATATAAAGCACTTAAAGAGTGTACCAAACTATGAAGCTTCATCAAGAACATTATAAAAGTATTTCATGTAGCTTGATGACAGCAACTTCAATTCCACGAAATTGGCTCCTTTTCTTGTTCAGTCAAATATCAGGAATTTCAATAAGCTAAATGGGTTGAAAGTAATGAAATAGCTACCCTAGGCAGGGAGAGTATTGCTCTACAGGTATTCCTGCTCTTGGATTAGGAGAGTTTGTTTAGAGAGGGGAAAAAGACAGGACAACGTGCACTTGAAGATCAGAAGTAGCTATGATATTTAAATCTTCCATGTTTTCTTACTCATGAATCCTTGTTATAACCAGATGTAAAAATGGAAACTAGCTCTCAGGAACATGAAGAAACACAAACACATTCTCAAATTATTGTAGGCAACCAAAACCTCTTTCTGGGTCTGTCAGGTATATTCTGCCCTCCTTTTTCAGCCAATTAGAAGTGGCAGAATTGAGTGCCAAAATCAAATGTTATAGACACACAATAGCACCAACTTTGACAATAGACCTAGATTTCTTAATTTCCTATTCAATAAGCTGATGCCAGATAATAACAGCCATACTTTGAACTATCGGCTATTGCAATGAAAAAATTAAGGACACTTAGCATTTTATTAACACCCAAAGGTCGTAGGATAAATGAGTGAATGCCCATTACAGATTGAAATCCATCTAAAAAACCAATGCAACTTAATCTAAAAGCATAAACATAACATGCAGCAAAGAATTGAATCAGCCGCAATGACATCAAGATAATGCATGCTTGTGAGATGGAGCAGTATAACTAGACTCCAGTCAACTCTGATAAGAACCTCACCATTGATGCCATAGTGTAGTTATAGGCATAAACCTTTTTCTCTGTTAACCAGTAGTCCACCATAGGACCAGTCAACAGCAGGCTAGCAGCTTGTAATGGAGCAGTATGTCCCAATAAGTCAAAAGATCCTAAAGAATGCTTGCGTTGAAGAAAATGTACATACTGCAAAATTAAAAATAAAAATAAATAAGAAAAAAAAAACCAAAAATATCAATCAATGAACAAGACTTAGTCATGGCTGCAAGAACCAATACACAATATTTTCCTGAATCAACATAAAAATATTTAGAAATTCATTTACAATAATGAAGCAAATCAAGAAAAAAAAATTAATAAAACAACTAAAAATACAATTCGTATTATTTCAACTATAAAAAACTCACTTTCTAATATTAGCATAAAAAATAAAAATGCAAAAGTTTTTTGTGACTTATCCTCCCTCTCACAAGCATATGTATTTTAAAATTTATCACAAACACAAGTTATTAGTTTTTTTAAATTCAAACCTATCCTTCAATGTCATGTTCTGAACCTCGTTCAATCATAAAATTATTTGACATTACTATCCAAAATCTTCCAACTTATTACACCTTAAGTAAAATCAGGATACTTGTGCATATTTACTTACATACTGCTGGAGGGCAGTGCTCCAGACTGCGATTACAGCAGCTAAAAAGCCCTTGACATTGACACTGACATCAGTAACAGTACAGACAGCAACTCCAAGGAGAACTAGTACTATGCTAAGCTTCGTATCCCTCGAGTAGTGGACCTTGTCGAAAACAACTTCCAGGAAGCAAGATACGGGAATCATGCTAAGCTTTGCTATCTAAGAATAATTTTTGGACAAAACAATGTAACATAACTTCCAAAAGATGAGCATAGAAGATAATGAAGATCTAAATAAAAAAACTGACCTGATAGAAGCCCACAGAATTCCACATCAAACTCACATTCATTCCAACAATAGAAAAGTTTGCAAACAAGACAAACTTGAGAAGTTCGGGTAATGGTAGAGAAGAGTCCTGAATATAACCCAGCCATCTAAGAAGAACAGTCAACAAGGTTGTTGTGGCAAAATGCAAACCCGTTAATGTTGTAGCTGCAGCACAGTAATAAAATGGGACAGAAAATCATGGTTTCCGGAAATGCTTGGGCAAATTTTTTTTAAAATTTAACTTGCTTCATCTGAATTGATACAGTCAAAACAAGTCATATTTGTCCTAAAGATATTTTTTTGTAATCAAGGAATTTGGGACAATGAGAGGTACCTCTCTCTCATCCCAGAAATCTCAGCCTGTCCATCAAGATAAATCCAGAGGGTTCTTAAGCAATATCAAGCATTATACTTTTCCACAAAAATGCAATATCAACACTAAATTGTATTATCCTATATAGAATGATATGACTTATATCTTCGTACATAGTTCACTTATCTGTTCATGTCTATAAGAGTTACTAAGTTTCTGAAAAAAATTTAGGGCCCAGATACACTTGAAAGTATTTTCCATGTTTCATCTCCACTTCTACTCTAAATATATTCAATGAAAAAATGAAAACGAATAAATCTCTAGAACCTTGTCTTTTAGTTTCTTGGAAAATTAAAAAAAAAATAAATAAATAGCTGTCCAACTGATTTATCTCCTTCAAATATAAAGTGAAAATGAAGTGAGAAATGAAAAATATTTCCCAAAACTAATGGCCCTTAAGCTGTTTTCATCAAAATTGAAACCAATAAGTCGGAAGAGGAAATCGCTGCAAAGTTTGAGATCGTCAGGCAATTAGCTGAATATCAAATTTCACCTAAGGATCAAAAGAATTCCTACTTTAATAATGGATTGAACTAGCAAAAATAGTTATTTTTTAAGATATAGAAGGAGAAAAGGATACAGAATACAGGAAGATCATCTTTTACTCAATAAACTTTATGGATTCATCTATGATTTCCTTTTATAATCAATAAACACAAACTAAACTTTACAAATGGGAAAACCAAATCAATGTATGTTACTTCATAAACTATCAGTCTTGCTACTCTGCTTCTCCCCTTTAAGTTGATCATAAGGAGTTGGACCCACAGAACACCAAACTATATGGAAACACAATGAACTTAAAAGTGATTGATCCATTAGATAACAAAACTACATGCAAATACAATGACCAAGAAGACTATATTCAATCGCAAAGTATGTCAAAGTTTGGAAGCAAAATATTCACTCAAAACATACCAAAACTGAAGCCATACGTAGCCAGCAAGGCCTTATTGAACATTATTATTCCCACAGATGTGACAACATTGAAAAACCACGAGGCCACATCTAGAGCCGCTTTCCTCTCAGCCTTGCTTGCTGATGACATTTTTAACTATAGTCTCCAAATCAAGCAAAGTCTTTGTTTCTCAATTTTCATGCAAGCAAAAATTTAAGTCCAGGCGTCGAAGAACCAGCAGCTGTACCTGTATCAACAAATCATTTGGAAAAAAAAAAAAAATCACTTTGACACGTATAGTTTATAATTAGTACAATGAAAGGTTAAAGAAAGCACGAACAAGCATCCTCTTTTGACAAAGACAATGAAGAACGTCTCTTTTTCAGAAATAAAAACAGTGAACAAGCATCATTTACAGAAATAAAATGAACAAACTAAAATCAGCATACAATTACAATAAATACATTTTCCAAAAAAAATGCAGGAAAGTAACAATCTTAGATGAAGAGATAATAGGCACAAATGATCTCTTCAAACTCTTGAAAGCCTTTTTTTTTTTTTTAACCAACATTAGAAGCAAAGGATCTAGAATTTAGAAATTCAAATTTACACTTTGAGAATAATTTAGAGAAGCTTGAGTTGGATTTCGGACAAATCCAATTAGAATTTTTTAAAAGGGTGCCAGCTTTTAAGGTCTCAAATTTTACTTTTCAAGGTTGTATTTGTCAACCCAATCCAAAATTAAAACTTGAATTTCAAATCCAAAATTTCGCTAGTTAAATAGTTTCAAATTCAAGAATTTTTAAGTCCAAATCCAAATTTAGGTTCCCAAAATGCAACCAAAGAAATTTCTACACTTCACAGTGAACAGCAGAGCAGCAAAATTTCCATTACTTGAGCAGTTTAAAAGCAATATAAAAGAAACGATGAAACAAAGAAACATAACAATTAATAAACATGGCCCCATTTTCTTTTTTCTCTTCTGTAAGCTATCTTTATAATTATAAAGATCTGTCAACTACTTATTCCATTAAAACCTAGACAACAAACAATGAACGAACTAGGACATCTTCATTGCTTTTCCTCCATTAATCAAACAATTATATATATATATATATATATATATAAATCAAAGCAGGGGATCGCAAATTGAAATCTTTCCAGCTACTTGAATTTGACACCTGCCTGCTAAGATCTAAACTTATAAAATTAATACTAAAACGCTCAAAATTACCTGCCATGCAAACAAAATTTCAGTTGAAAGAATAGCGATCGAATTTAAAAGTTTCCGCATTTACTAAAATTCTATAATACTGCTAACACAAAATCTTAAAGAAAACACAGAAATATTTTACAAATTTTAAGCAGATTCATTAATCTTTAAAATTTATTTAATAACGCTTCATTTCTAAAACATTAAAAGAAAAATCTCCAGCAATTAAAATCCAAAAATAGAAACTACATAAAAAGTACAACAACAACAATAAAAACTTCATCAAAGCAAAAGCAGTTAAACGATCAAAATAAAAACAATCCATCAATCGGCAATATACAAAAGAAAATCGAATTCGAAACATACTTAGAAAAGAAAATAAAAGAAAAAGAAAATCCTTTTTTTTAATTTTTTTTCTAATGAACGGAGGCGAAATAGAATTTATAGGAACCTGAGAAAAGAAGAAGAAAGAAAGAAGAGAGTCCAATGAAGTCCTCTCGGGATTTGCGCCCTAAATAAGGAAGGTTTTTAACTTAAACCTTCCCACTACATAAAAACAAAATTAAGAAAAATAATAAATAATTAATATATTATTATGGAGTGGAGAAGGGGAAGTAACTAAACTATGAGCTATAATGATTAATAATTAGGAATTTCGATGTTTAAGGAGGTCCGTAAATGTCCTTTTCCTAGTCCATTATTTAGGATTTACATGATGTTTCGCTAACAAAAGTCAATGTTTAATTATTTTTGTCAATAATTTAAAATATATTATTGCCACTTATAATGAAAATTAATTGTAAAAAAAAATTAATTGTTATAATTTGATGCCTACTTTATTATTACTTTTCTTTTATAATTGGCCGCTCCTTAATTTGATGGCACTTTTGACAATACCTTCCTTCCTTCCTGCTTTTTCGTGGATGAAAAAGTCTTGTCTAGTAACATGGCCTATTTAAAGTTTTAAGCTCCCCGCAAAAGTTCAAAGCTTATTAAAGGGTTTGAAAAAACAAAAATCTCCAAAACTAAGTATGGTCCTAATGTTTTAAAAGAGTTTGATAAAAAAAAAAATTAAAAATAAGCATAAATAAAAAAAAAGGCTCTTTTAAAAAATTAAACTATGCCTTAATTTTAATATTTAAAATCCCACATTTAAATTATATAATATATATTTTATATTTTATATTATGTAAGGTATAAATTTATAATATCATAACATAAATGTTAAAAAATATATTAAAATATTAATATTTTAAAATTTAATACAAAGTAAAAAAAATTAAAGATTAAATAAAAAATAACATTATGATTACAAAGTTTAGTCAGAATGAGGTTAAGCAAGTAAATATAATATTGATATCATAATTAAATCTATCTCAGTCTATAAATATCGTATTAGTAATTAATTAATTTTGGCATAAATTTTTACTACTTAAGATTTTGTTTTTCTGTTTGATTGGGGGAGAAAATGTATTTCTGGTTTGATAAAAGATTACTGAGTTTTTTTTTTTACTAGACCTTTAATCTAGGCTTAAATTTTGGCACAAGAAATTACTAACTTTGCTTGTTAATAACGCAATTGTTACATAAAAGTGTCAACAAATATATTTTAACTCGTACAAAAATGAAATTCTATCTTCCACGACTTATTAACTTGCTGCTCGCAAGACCTCTTACCTTTGTTTTTTTTCAATCGATTCGAGAGTTAAAAGGTACAGTTTTATTTTTCATATATATACACACAGATGTACATACTCGTACATATATGTATTTTTTTTTTCTAATATGGTCAAGCCTAATTGTTTTTCTGAATGATCTTAAAGGACGTACTTTTCATGTTGATATGATATATTTTAATATTTTATTTTTGAATATTCTCATAAAAAAATTGTATTCTTACTTTGGTCAATGGAGCTAATCATATTATAATATGCCCCTCAATCTCGTTATGTTTCTAAAAATTAGATTAAAGTTTTAAACATGAATATTAATGTATAGTAAATATAATTATTTAATTTTTAAATAAATAAATTTAGAGTTAAAATTAAATTAATATGATCAATTATGTAAAATATAAAAAAAATAAAATATGGCATAAGCACAACACAGGAAAAATAATTAAAATACGACTTGAATAAAAAAACGTGTCAAAATTTGTGTAATCTAAAAATTTATATAAAGTTATAATATTTTGAAACATATAAAAATTAACACAAACACATAAAATTTTTTAACAATTGAATCACTGTAATAAATTATGTAAAATATAAAATAAATTGAAATACAATACGAATAAGCAAATTTTATTCTAAATTGAACCATTACGATAAACAATGCAAAACATTTAATGAATTGAAACATGATATGAACATAATATAAAAAAAATTATTAAAACACAATATGAATATAATATGAATTAGACACATACATAAACATATCATAATTTATATAAAATATATTATTAATCCGATAAATCTATATAAATTTACAATACTTGGACCAAGCCAACACACAAAAATTTTCACTTTCTTTTATTTTCGTTTCT
>JBBYHL010457574.1:0-15188 GCA_038381835.1 Adansonia madagascariensis | reverse complement strand
TAGGCTGTGATCTATTTTGGAAGCAATAAACGGTAATTCAAGAAGCTATTGATTTTGGCAAGAAAACCAAGTTCTAGGTGCCTATTTGAGTTCATATAATGATTTATGTAATTTGTAAGTTCAAGATGAATAAAACTAGGTGGTTGTTGCACAAAAACAATTTCTTCAGGAGTACCATGTAAAAAGGCAGTTTGCATATCACTTTGATGAATAAGCAAAGCTTTTGAGATGACAATAAATAAAACAGTCCAAACAGTAATTGCTCTGACCACAGGACTAAAAGTATCTTTATAATCAAACCTTCTTGTGGTGAAAGCCCTTTGCAACTAACATGGTTTTGTGCTTGTCAATGTTTTTGTCTACACTTCTTTTAATCTTAAAAACCCATCTATACCTATCATGTTCAACCTGGCTAACAAGAAACAAGTGAGCATTTTTCATTGCACATGAATGCATTTTTTAATTCATAGCTTTAGACACGTACTTTTGTCTGAGCCTCTTTTCGACAGTTTGAAATCATTTAGATCGAAAATTGGGTAATCATCTTGGTGGGGGTCAACCTCCTCCATGTAGATTAGGCTTTCATGATAATTATTTGGTCATGTCAAGATGACAGCTCACATGTGTGGCTGAAAAGTTATGATTTCGTATTTTGTAAGAAAAAAAACTTGGATAAAAAGAAGAACATTGAAGAGGAAAAATTAGATTTTAAACTTATTTTTATGGAATTGTGAAATTTATTTTTAGACATGATATCAAGGTCAACGTCTCATTTTTAGAAAATTTTGGGATTCTTTTTTTGCAAAATTTTTGAGTCGACTATCATACTTTTTACTATTATATGTGTATACTCACTCTAAAAAATCCAAAAATGTTAGAGAAAATGTTTGCATTAGCATTTGTACCATAAGGTGTCAAGTAGTTGAATTTATTAATAAATTTTGAAATTTTGATGATACCGCGAGTTCTCTACTTGCAAAAATTTTTTTCGTTAACTTGTTCCAGATTTTTTATTTTTATCACTAAATACTCTGATTTCAACTTATTTCATTTTTCCAAACTCAAGTCCAATTTGAAATTTAGTTCACTCATTTTAATATGGAATTTTCGTTCTATTGAGCGTTTAAAGTTTAAAATTTTCAACTCTTTTTTACTTTTAAATTAAATATTTTAAAATTTATTATTTTCATATTTAAATTCATTTGTGAATTCTTCATTTCTCTTCAATATAGATTTTTCCTCCGAAAGTTTTTCGTAAACTTTTTACGAGTTTAAAATTTTTAATTATCTTTTTAACATTTTAAAATTCAGCACTTGGGATATTTTCTCAAATATTTATGTAATTTTTTATGTGAATTCATTTATGAAGATTTTGGAATTCTCCACTAACTTTTTTTAACATGGAAATTAAAGTTTAATTTTTTAATGAGATTTTGGGAAATTCTTTATTTGCATTTAATTAATTGATGATTCTAATTGAACTCTTTTTCCTGACTTTCTACCCAAAATTTTTCTAATTGGATTTTTTCATATTCATCTAATTTATTCAAATTTCCCTTGTAAATTTTTAATTGAAATTCTTACATGATTAAATTCTTAATTGGGTTTATTGCATGTGGAATTCTGATTCATCACTTGATTACATGGATTTTAATTCGAGTTATTTTTACACTATAGTCCTTCCAACCAAATTTCTTCCATTTGATTTTCAATCAAAGCTTGTTACACATTAATTTCTTCAATTCAATTTCTCCTTATGGTATTTTAATTAGAATTTTACATGATTAAATTTTTAACTGAATTTTGTCATACGTAAAATTTTAATTAACTCCTTGAGTAGAAGAATTATAATTCAATATTTATTCATTTCAAATTAGTCCTTGTAATTTAAATGTTCCATGAATTATTAATTTCAAAAAATTGCCCTTTCACATGGAACTAATTTAGTTCCAATTAGATTTTTTTTCCAACAAAATTGGTTTAATTTCAACCATCTCCAATTTAGTTACCCATGAACTAGTTTGTTTAAAGTTCAATTCCCATTCAACATGATCTAGTTCCATGCCAACTAAATCCGAAAAAGTGGATTACATGAGATTTGATAGTTGTTATCTTTAGGAGAGATATGTAAGGGTTTATGACACTAGGTATGGAGAATATGACAAAATAATGAAATCTCACTAAATACACAATAAAACATAAAATAAACAAATCAAAAAATAAATATTAAATTTGGCCAAAGGGGTTTCACAACTTTTTGTTTGAATTTATTCCCCTATAAATAGGGGGATATTTCCTTTACATTTTCTTAGCTTTTTCTAATTCTCTCTACTTAATTTCATTTGAAAAATTTTATTCTAGAGTTTTGGTGTTCATATTAAGAACTTTGTATAGCGAAAGGTAAATTTTTTTTCCATGGCCTTCATTTGATTTTCAAAACCAAATTTAAGTTTTGAGCTAAAATGTTTTTAGTTTTTAAGGGTTCTTTGAATCTCCTAAGGTGTTTTTCTTAAATTTTCTTTTAAGAATATTTCATTCCCCATCATCATGCATATCATTTACATGTTGATTTGCTTTAAAGTTCTTCTAAACCTTCTTGAGAGCTCTATGACCCTCGTGTGCTTAGGTAAGGGCTATAACCAACTTAGTGATTTGTAGCACTTTTCTTAATAAATTTTCATAATTATGTGTTTTTAAGGTTTTAAGTATTTTAGTTCACTTTTCATGGAAGTTGATAATGAGGCCTGATTGTTGGGAATTTCTCTTTATTATGTTTGTATATTTTCATTTTTCCATGAAATCATAAAATTTATGCTTGCATGTTCTTATATCATGGTTATTTCATGCATTTTGATGATGATTTGAGCTTAGTAGTGTCTAGTATGATTTTTGCCATGCCATGAACATTTGAATTAGTGAAAGGAAATTTTATAAGGGGTTTCACGATAAAAATCAAATCTTAAAAGGGCCTTAAAGTAATATTTTTCATTTTTGCCTCAAAGCTAGGGTATTTTGTAATATTTAGGAGTCTGAGGCCCTAAAAATAATTTTTCCATAATTTGAAATTAATTTAAGGTAACACTTGGACTTGGCTAAATGGGGTAGGGGTGATTTTACAAAGTTTTGATTCTTTTAGGGCTGTTTAGTAATTTTAGTGATTATAGGGACCAAAGTTTAAAATTTAAAAATTTTCCAATGCCTTTTATGATCATTTGAATTCTCCATGGTCCCTTAGGAATATTTTTCATGCATTTTAAATTTATTTAGATGCGTTTCTTGCATTTTTAAACTATTATGGGTCTTTTTGTAATTTTAAAAAATTTAAGGACTTAATTGCAAATATCCAAAAATTTTTTAAGGCCATAGGTGCTTAGCCAAATGGTCGTAGCATCCTTTGGTGAATTTTTCATGTGTTTTGGATGTGTTTTGATGCGTATTATGCATTTTAAGTCATTTAGGGACCAAATTAAAAAAAAATTAAAAAAGTTTAAAGCCCATTTAACGAATCCTTGCATCTTAGGGCTAATTAAGTCATTTTAACATTAAATTACCCATTTAGGGTCTTTTGGATACTTTAGCAGTATTTTTAGCTTTTTAAGCCATTTAAGGGTCAAAGTGCAATTTTGAAAAGTTTAGGGCCCTATTAGTAATTTTTGTTATTTAAGTCACATTTGTCTTATAAGTTACCCATTTAGGGTATTAGGGTCATTTCATGTTATTATCAAGTCTTTTAGGGTTACTAGGATACTTTGATGTCAAAAGACCTTAGGGGCATTTTAGTAATGTTACTTTACAATCGAGCCTTTTAGGTCTACTAAGATATTTTCATGTCAAAGGTATACTTTAGTCACATCGTTCTCGAGTCCTTTAAAAGTTACCAAGATATTTTCATATTGAAGGTTTACCTCATAAGGCATTTTAGTAATTTAATCTTAAAATCAAGTTCGTTAGAGTTGCCAAGATACTTTTATGTCGAAGGTACACTTTAGGAGATATTTTGGTGTCTTTGACCAAATTTGAGTCTTTTAAGTCTAGTATTGTACTTTCTATCAAAACTAGGTCCTAGGAAAAGTTTTTTTTCTTATTATTTTGAAAAAATCAAAATTTTTGAAAATCAAGGCAATGTCTTTGAGTTAAAGTAGTACATGGAATATCTCTCAGCACATGGGAATGGTTTCACAAATTATTTTAATAGCGAGGCACCCTTCTCAAAATAAGGAAAATCAAGATTTTTGGAATTTCACGAAATAAAGTTTGTATTTCTCTGGCTTTATTAGGTAGGATATGAATGACATTTTGATTTTGAAAAGCACTAAAAACTTATTTTTTTTCAATAGAATAATAAATTTGATTTAGGAAAATTTTGAAATACGAGAATTATAATTAAATATTGAATACCTAAACTGAATAAAAATCAAAATTTAAATTAACACGTAATTAAAGGTATTGATTTTTGGGGGTCTTGAAAGGGATCGATTCTTATTTATGATTGTAATCAACTTTTTTGTAAGAAGTCTCGAGACAACAAGTAATCATATTAGAAAAATTTACTAGTTAAATCATAAAGATCGTAGTAGATGAGAATTATAAAGATAAAGCCGAGACTCCTTAAACTGGGTCATCTTGCATGATTTGATTAATCTTTAAAAACAAGAACTTAAAGTACGAATCAAGATCTTAACATACCTTCATCTTAAGAAGTCTTTTAGTAATTCCATGCCCTAAAAACATGTATGCTAAGCCCAGTTGTTGTAAACCAAAGTTGTCCAAGCATCCAGCCTTTAACGACAATCCACACAGGTGACCTAGAAACCTTCAAGAAGGTTGAGATCTTGTTTGCCAAAAGTTATGCTAGCCGCTTAGGTTTCTAAAACCTCCCCTTAACTTTAATCTTCATTTAATTCTTAATTAAAATAATGAAAGAAAATCACTTTTCTTTTTGACTATAGACAAATTGTAGAAAGCCAGAGAGATAAGAAGCAACTTGTAATTCACCTATTTAGAGAGAGAAAAGTGATGTAAACCTTAAAGACCTAATAGGGTAACCTATTTCCAACTATTAGTCAACTAATAGTTAAACCCTAGTCCACTTAGACTTTTACAAGTTGGGCCTAAATAACTATTTCCTGTTTTAGGTATTTAAGCCTAATTTCATTTTAATTTCTACTTATCACCTTTCTATGTGTGACCCATTAGGCCTTCATCATATTGGCAATATATAAAAAATAGTCCAATAAAGAATATTTTATATTTGTAGACCAAGATTGATGTTAGTAATACATCATGGCCACCTACATGCAGGAAGTGTCAACATGGTTTTGACAAGCCCTTCAATGTTTAGTTTTTTAGTTTAATAAATATCCTTTCATCATATATCTTGGAATTACTAAGAGCATAGTTCAGTGTCTACTTTTAACCTATTTGATATTATTATGCAAGCCTTATGTGTTAATTCTATAATCAGTATTGCCTTGGCTAAAGACTTTAAGTTAGCATGGGCTAGTTACATGTGAGATGTGTCCTTTTAAATCACTTGAGGTGATAAATTCTCTCTAGACCACTCATTCCCCTACCATATGATTCATGCCATACCCAAAACCACCCTACCATAAGCATCCATCTCGTGTGAACCAATTCATGATAGAATCAAAACATGACACTTCTTATATGAGATGACTTGGTGCCATAAGTCTAAGGATAATTTACATTACTGACACATGATAGTATTTTTATGACATTGAAGTGAAATACCAAATGGAACTTTCATAATAGGCATGTTTAGTGAACTTTTTACCATAACATATGTTATGGTGATATCACATCATTAGAGACATTATTGAGAGACATGATGTAAGTATGGATTAGTGAGTAGGTTTAATCTCACCTTAGGGTGATTTAGACACATGGATTGGATAACGTGATAAACATGAAATTAAATTAAATTAAATTGTTTAATTGGATAATATTTGTTTAAATGGTTAGTCCTAATTCAATTAGGATTTGTTCTAGTAAGATTTAAAGAACAAACTTAAAGCTTACTTAAATACAAAAATAAAAAGGAACAATCTAAAACCTAAGGGTGATTTAGACTTAAATAACTAACCTTGGGCCTATAAATAGAAGTGGATGGCCACATTTTTTACAACTTGTAAAACACGTATAAGAATTTTAGATATTCTAGAATATTCATTTTCTCTTACTGTCCATCATTTTCTTAGATGACAAAAGCTTAGAGTGGGTATAATCTTTTTCTCATCATTTTAGTTCCAAATTAATTAGCTTATTTTAATGATGAATTAATGCTTAAGCTTGATTACATGTGGTTCGACTAAGTATATTTGATGCTCTTCTTGGTTCATCTACTTTGATCCATGATGTATTGATGTTTTGAACTTAATTCAAGTTAGGTTAAAGTTGATTTGATGATAATGAAACATAATTTGAGGATTAATTAAAGAAATGAGATTTAAGGTTTAGCCACCTGACGTTATGAGATTTGGATGCTTTGAGCTTTGTTGAGTTAGAAATTAAGTAATATAAGCTAAAATTAGGAAGATTAAAGTTGAAATCATGAGGTTAAATGATGAAATCCTTACTTCTTGAGCTTAATGTGAGGTTCAAACAAGAGAAAAATCCTATAGTAAGGTTTGACCAAGCTTAAATCCTTAGGATCTTTGTTTTGAACTTGCTTAGATAATGAAATCATGATGAAATCTTGATAAAATGAGTTGAATTAAGCTTAGCCAATTTGAAATTTGAATTTAATTGGATGAAATCTTGATTTTAAATGTTAGAGTTGAGCTTATATAATTGAAAGCATGTTTTAAATGATAATCGTGTTGACTGAGTTGAAATCAAGCTTTTTCCTTCATGTTTGATTGTTATGTGATGAGAATTTGATGAGATTAGATTAGCATGTTTAGTTTAGGTAGATTTGGTTGAGCTATATTTTGATAGAATAAAATAGGTCAAGTTCAATATGTTTGTTAAAATGCTTGTTTAGAATGTTTTAGGTGTGTTTTCATAAAAAAACCCCTAAGAATAAGCCTTGCGTCATGCAATTAATGAGTAACTGGAGGTCTGATTTTATTGAATAAGTTTTTTCAAGAACAACTTAGGGACATTTAAATAAATACTTCATTGGAGCATTAAATAATATTTTCTAAGTGTTTTTACTAATTTTTGTAGACTAAACTTGTAGAGACTTGATGGAAGCCATCAGGAATAGTTAGGGTATGTCTAATGTGATTGTTTAAAGTCACATGGTTGCTAGTTATAGCACTTAAGTGAGTGGCATTGGTGTATCTCTCTCTTGTTGATAATAAGTGGATATAAATGAAAGTGACAAAAGTGAGTCATTCTTGTGACTCTGAAACATATCGGTTATGTCGACGTTTAGTGTTTTAGATCGAGTCACTTAGAGATGTTTTATATCCTTTCACATATATAAAATGTCTTTAGCCTTGCTACTAGACATTTGAATGCACAAAAGTTGGCTAGAAAAATTAGAAATAAATGTTTATGATTGTTGATGATGTGCCCTTATGGATGCACGCGTAACTTAAAAAACAAAAGGGTGTTAAGCATGCCTTCGGGTGTATCCTTTATTAGGATTTGAATTAGGCATTTAATGTGAGAATAAAGGGAGGCTATTGGACGAATCACTCGTCTAACTAGCCTTGGATGGCTACCACAAAGTGGCCAAAAACTTGAATTCTCATCGATTATTTTGGGCTAGGCGTGACGGAACACCAATTAAAACTGGTATCTTTTGTAACGAAACTTGAAAAACCAATTTATGGACTGCGTAGACTAGTGTTTGTTTAAAAAGGGTTTGAGAATCGATTACGTGTGGAGAGGGATTAGCACCCCCCACGACACCCTAAATTAGTACCTTAAGTCGTATAGAATCTTAATCTTAGTATTCTCAACTTTGTTGCATCACTATTTAAGTATAATCCCTTTTTATGATGTATGCAAATTTTAAAAAGTAAGTTCGATTTTGTGAAAGGGTTTTGATACCATTACATAACTTAAAGGTATGGAAAAATGTAAGGTTAAAAGAGTTTTCGAACTTAGTTTGAAAATTGAATTTCACATTGGGTGCTAGAAGGTCATCGACATGAAACATTGCCTTAATAGTTTCCTGCTACTATGAAAGAAAAAGTTTGATCAATGCATAGGAAATTTTTTGGAACCCAAAAGATGTGACTAATACATGACTATCAAATTCCTTTTGATATGAAAGAAAAAAACTTGACACAAATGCACAGTAAATATTTTGGAACTCAAAAGATGTGACTAATGCATGGGGTATAAGATTCCTTTTGATATGAATGAAAAAAATTGACTAATGCATAGTAAATTTTTTTGAACTTGAAAGATGTGACTAATGCATAGTGTATTAGAATCCTATTGATATAAAAGAAAAAAATTGACTAATGCATAGTAAATTTTTAAAGTGTAATGATGGGACAAATGCAAAGATTTTTTTTACTCCATTATTAATATGGCAATTCATTATTGTCATTTTCATTCACTTGCATTGTTATTTTTGTTCTTATTTTTGCTATTTGTTTTCAGAGTTTAGTGATAGTGTTTTTTTATTCTAGTCTTTTTTATTTTCTAATGTTAGTGAATAATGCCAATTTTTTTTGTTTTGATAGCAAATTGCATCTTCAAAGTCAGTTACAATTATTTATTTCTACTTTAATATGTTAAACCATTTTTTAAAAATTTACATTCGATGTTTATATATGATAATTTGGATGATATTTGATGGAAATAGTATTTTTTAGGTTAATTATACAACATGAGCAATAGATTTGTCGTACTTATCTACTTTAATGGATAAATTTTGAACACTGAAAAAGGTGTCATCTTTCAAAGTCACCATTTGAAAAATATTAGTTTTGAAAAAGGCATCATAATAGAGGAACTGAAGGCCAAATTAAAACAAAAATCAAGGCTAGAAATGGAAGAAGAGTATCAAAGGACAAGTATAGGCTTCTTATTTTTATAGGGGAAAGATGTATCTGATATAGGAGTTTCCTAGACGAAGATAACGATGATGTAAAATGCATATTTGTTTTTTATCATCAATTTCCTAATGTTGGCATAATTTAGTTATATACTAAGCTAGATGATGTTAATGATGATGGTGGGCCTTCAAATATCCATACTGCATGCAACGTGCTCACACAAATATCATGGCTATTTGACAATCCTGAATGTCAACCTCTTCTAGATGCGCAGCTATTGATGAATAATTTCTATAAATCTTTTCATTATTCATATGTGCCGCCAACAATTCCTACTGCCAAAAAAGATGAGCCATACACCTTTATAATGACAAACTTTCTATTAGAGGTGTTGAAATGGAAGATGAAGGACCAAGTTTATTTGGTGCTGATCCTGATCTTGATCAGCCCTCTACAACACCTAATGAATATGTTGGTGACTTTAGTGAGCCAAAAGAGTATGTTGAATTTGATGACAGTGATAACAATAATGATTCTAACCTAGATGCCACAGCTGATGTCAACATTTCTTATTTATCATTTATTAGAGGAGGTAGTAGTCTTTTTCATTCATATGAGCCTGCTTCCTATATGTGCATCTTTAATTTAGACAAAATACACATGGCAGAATTTTCAAAATATGCTCATACAATGGGTATGTAGTCAAGCTAGAATCCATCTAGCGATGATCTTTGTGTTGGATGCAATTCGTAATGAAAAAGGCAATGCTTTTAACTATCAAGTACTACAACATTAAAAACTCTATAGATCATAGAGAAGTAGAATCTATGCTGAACAAATATCATGGTAAGTGCATAGTGTATGGCCTTAGGTGCAGCTAGAGCATAAAGGCAACAATATTGAAAAAGAAACAAGTATAGGAGATTAAAAATACAATGGCCCTCACACTCGTACATCTAGACGAATTTCACAAGATCACTTAAAAATTAGATTCTAACATGATTTATTCAGACATATTATCTTTTGTCCAAGCAAATTTGAGCATTTTTGTTTTAGTTTTGGTTATCGAGATACGAAATAGTATGGACACATGACCTCTTACAAGAAAGCAAGGATAACAAAGGAAAAAGCAATTGTTCGACTGTTTGTAAGAAAGTATGGATTGCAAAGTAAAAGGCTTTCCCTTTTATAAGCCTGTTGTGCAAATAAATGATACACTTTTATATGGAAAATAGAAAGGAATGTTGTTATTAGTTGTCGCACAAAATGACAATTGAAACATATGACCAATTACTTTTGCCATTGTATAGGGTGAGACAAAAGAGGCATTGTCATTTTTTCTTGGCAATTTACATAGAGATTTTGTTACACAACCTAGCATATACTTGATTTCTAATTGACATGAATCCATCAAATCTGTGATTAGAGACTTAGGTAGTGCATGGAAACCTATTGCATTCGACATATTGCAATTAACTTCATATGGAGGTTAACAATAAAGACTTGCATCGACAAGTTGTTAACATGATTATGTAATCACATTTATAGTTACTTAAGCTCTTACAACCTTCTCAATTTTCATTTTTATTAATAAGTCGTCAATAAGTCCACAAATTAACATATGATTTTAATAGCGTACTAGTTTAGGCGACCCCATTTTCCATGGTACTATGAAAATCTTAGCACAAAGAATGTACAAGTGGCTAATTGGATTAATAGGATCCCGAGGGAGAAGTGGGCTCAATCATATGATGAGGGAAGATGTTATGGACATATAACAGCGAACCTAGTTGAATGTATGAATTCAGTATTGAAGGGAATTCATCATCTTCCTATAACTACTTTAGTCCAAGCAACATATTTTAGGTTGGCAGAACTATTTGTTAAGATGGGGAACAAGTAGATAGTAATGGAGGTAGGCTATAGATACTGTGAAAAGTCATAAATGCTAGGCAAAAAAATCAAAGGAAAGCTAACTCCCACTTTGTTTATGGGTTTATGCGAACAAATCAATTTTTTTTAGTTGAAAGGTTAGAAAACCCATAGGAAAGAGTTGTGGCTTTAAACTACAAACCCAATCTTAATGAGAGGTGGCATGACTGCGGGATGTTTCAAGCATAAAGATGCTTCTTTTCACATGTTGTTACTGCTTATGCTTATGTCCATATAGATTGCATGTTATATATGGACAATGTTTATAGATTGGAGACTATATCTAAGGTCTATCGACTTAAGTTTTTACCCGTCGAGCATGAAGCTTGTTGGCCAGAATATAGTAGTCAATAGCTGTGTCTTAATCTAAAAATGAAGAGAAATCCAAAAAGTCAACCAAAATCAAGTTGTATTCATAATGAAATAGACCTTAAGGACAGACGCCAACCAAAGTGTTGCGGATTATGTAGGAATGAAGGCCATAGAAATAATAAATGCCCCTATCAACCTAACATATCAAGAGAAAGTTCGCTTCAACGATAATGCTACTAAATGTTGTATGAATGTAAAATTTAATATTTATATGTTAATCGAAGTTATTTAAATATTTATATTCAATTTTCAAATGTAGGTATATACAAATATCCCTACTGAATGCAACATACTCACACAACTTATCCTAAACCGGTAATGACCCTATACCATCAACATAAATAATTACCATCATATTAAATGTTAGGAATCCGTAATGTTTATTCAAATATATGCCTAAGATTATATTACATTTAACTATAATTAACAAAAACTAAGAAACAGATAATCCAATAAATACATATCCCAGCAAGATACAAATTCTTTCTTCTCTTAAAATAATCTACATTTTCCATTGCCAAGATCATTTGGTTCTGCATTGATTTCATTTTTAACTTCAGTTGTAACCGTAAACCGTAAACCTTCTTCATCACTTTCCATTTTCAAGCTTGGATTCTCTCTCCTTAAGTTATTATTCTATTTTTTCAAATCATAAATAAAAAATATAGCCCTCTGCTCATCATGCCACCCAAAAAATCCACAATTAGAAACCTTGTAATTATGATAACTATAGAACCTTCTCCCAATATTCAATTTCTTCCATGTTGTCTACTTAGGGCATTTCACTCTATAATAACAAAAAACTACTTCTCCCTTATAGTCTTACGACACAGATGTATGCACATTACTCCGACTGAATTCGGATAATGAAGATGATAATGATGCCATTTAGAACAAAAACTAAATATAAAAAAGAAATACTTACAAAAATACTAAAAATATATAAAAAAATTCTAATTCAATAAAACATAAACTTTCAAATTTGGAAGCTCCTTACATAAAGGAGCTTTTCTTTAAACCCCTTCCTAAAAAACCAAAAGCCAATAATATATGTGCAGGGTCATGGGCCTGTGACCATTGAGAACTTGTCCCCTCAGTAGGTGAGTTCCCAACAGTAATGTTGGGAACTCGCCCACTTAGCATATTCCCAACGTGTTAAGAAAAACACATTTGAAGAATTAATCCCAATAGGCCAGAATTTAAAAAAATACAATATTTTGTATAAAAAAGCCAGAAATGTGACACAAAATTAGTTTTCTTTAAATTTTATTATAACTACTTGTCATATGATATCCAAAATTATCATTCTTTATTTACAATAAAAT
Source organism: Adansonia madagascariensis (assembly GCA_038381835.1). Taxonomy (NCBI): domain Eukaryota; kingdom Viridiplantae; phylum Streptophyta; class Magnoliopsida; order Malvales; family Malvaceae; genus Adansonia; species Adansonia madagascariensis. Next base: position 2,578 of record JBBYHL010457574.1, on the reverse strand, counting down.
TGTATTTCTTTATAAATTTTATTACTTAAATTATAAATAAAATTTTTATATAAATATATTTGTGCATTGTTCAAACTTAAAACTAGTGTTATTAAATATAACTCTTATAAAAAATTAAATTAAACAAAAAAAATAAAAAATTTAAACTCTCAAACTTCAAGATTTATGAATATCCTCTTAAAACTAAAACAAAATCTTATTTGGTCAAATCTATTAGGTTCACAGTGAGACCATGACACCTGAAAAGCAAGACAAATGCTACGCAGTATACTGACACTTGGACTTAAGTAACTGGTTCAACTGTATACTATTTATAAAATTTTTTATTTATTTTGATATCACAAATTAAAATTAAAAAAATTATAAGAAAAATCTATCATGGAATAAAAAATTTATATAAAATAAGAAGAGACAATACTCTTTCATTTTATTCAAAAATTTAATTAAATGTCCTTATTTTTCAAATAATATTCTTAATATTTTTAATAAATTTTTACGCTGAATTTATAAATTTTTGTATTGAAATTTCAAATATTTATATTTTATTTTAATATTTATATTTAATTTTTTATATTCAATGTTTATAAATTTTTTTTATTTCACCTACTTAAAACGTGGGTGTACCAAATACCATATCAATGAAATCTTTAACTTGGTGTTGACTTAAAATTCTGATAGCCACAAATCTGCTTTCATGGGCAGCTAATGGGCCAGTGCATCATCATACTGCTAAAGGAATTCTAATTAATTTCTGTGACCAACAAAAAAGAAGCAAAGAGAACAAAATAATAATAATAAATTATAATTTGTTTCATCTTCAATTTTCCACCTCAAGCTTAGATTTTTTTCTACTCTTCAATGTCTCAGGTTGCTTTTGACTACCAAAGAATATTTAGGTATATTCCCTTTCAATTTTTAATAATTATAATAATATAATTATTATATAAAATAATTAAAATATAATATAATATAATATAAAAAATAATATATATATATATTATAAATATAAACATCTATTAAAATTTATATAATATAAATACATGATTTTCGGATTTAGCTTCTACTATCTACCAATTGAGCCAGCGGCAGCGGCATCCTTATGTAGCACGTTGTGGCTCCTAACTCCTATGGTTTATATTCCACCTACCCTTTCCATGTTCTAACAGCTCATCCACAAGCTTAAGGAAAAAAGAAATAACGAAAGAAAAAAAAAAGTTTGTACTGATTATTTCTCAAGAAAGATCCCTAAGCTATTGGGAAATTATATATAATTGATTTCCCACACACGTAAAGGAATACATACAAAATTATTAATATCAGGTAAAATTTATCACATGAAAAACATGTTTTTAAAAAGTTGTACCTTAAAAAGAATATTAATTTAAAAATAAATAAAATAATTTTTTAGGGTAGATATTGTTGAAAAATAAAAAAAAATATTAAAGCTGGTTAGTTAGTTATTTTTTAAAATTAAAAGACTTTAATATCCCTAATTTTATTTTATTTCTATAAATTTAATTTTGACTTAATGCAAATTTTTAAATAAATTAGAATCACTTGATTCGTAACATCAATTTAATTAGAAATATTATATTTAATATACCTAGACATTCAATTAGGAATATTTATCAATGATATCATATAATATATCTCTACTAATATAAAATTATTGACTGAGTTTGATATCAATAGTTATATGATACCGACTCATATGAAAAATGATAAAAAAATAATATTATAAAATCAAGACCCTATATTAATAGGGTTAATAAGTAATTTAATTTATTTTTTATAGAAAATTACTTTCTACTTTTTTTATTTAAATATTTAAAAAATTATTATAAGTGTGCCATAATTTAGAACGATAAACTTTGATATTCATGGGTGAATTTGGATCAACTCGTTTAAAAATTTAACATGTCCATTACTTAAAACTACCTAGAATTTTAATAGTTTTTTAGGAAAAAACTTTAAAAATATTTTTTAATTATTTAAAGGATGATCATTTGATACACTTTCAGTTAAATTGAAAATTTTTATAAATAGTGTTAGTGAAATGAGTAAAACTTTTATAAAATAATTTTTTTTTATTTTAAACTTAAATAACATGAAAATGTTATACATAGAATTTGTAAATTACCATGAAAAACACAAGAAAAATTTTATTTAAAATTACAAACTGTTAATTAACATCTTGAGAATTTAAAAAAAAATTCATATTTTCTTATCCTACATAATCATTTAAAATATGTAAGTTATTTTAAATTAATTTCTACCTAAATTTTTTATTCTACTGTTTGGAGTAGTTTTTCTATGTAATTTTATGAGGCATATATAATTTTCAACCTCGAAGAAAAAAAATAAAATCAAATTAGTAAAAATTTTAATTAGCTAATCCAAAATAAGTCTGAATTCGATTTTGTTTATTGAACAATCTAACTCACAACTTAAAACATCAAATGCTTCTTCTTAGAAATAGGTAAAGGAAATTGCTAAAACACTTTTTTTTTTTAATTATATCTTACAAGATCCTCTAAAACTCTAATCCAAACTCATTCAATAAGAATCCCGAAAGCTG
>JBBYHL010457532.1:0-15193 GCA_038381835.1 Adansonia madagascariensis | reverse complement strand
GATAACATGATTTTAGTGCCTAATCACAAAAGAATAAAGATTGTTACAAGAATCTAAGTTTGTCTCATTTGATGGATGAACTATGATAATAAGGAAAATGGTAGGAAGAAAAGCTTTTCTTGCTAAACCAAAGCATCAATATCGTGTATTCTAATGAGACAAATAAGATTCTAGCATCGAATCACAAAATGAATAAAGATTATTATGAGAATCCAAGTCATCTCATTTGATGGAGAACTTTGATTATAAGGAAAATTAAGGAAAGAGAAACTTTTTTTGCCAAACTAAGGCATCAGTGTCATGTACGCCAATGAGGGGAACATAATTATATTGCCCAATCACAAAATGAATGGAGATTGTTACACAAATCCATGTTTGTCTTATTTGACGGATGAACTTTGATTATACAAAAATTGATGGAAAGAAAAGCTTTTTTTTTTACAAACACAAAGCACCAATATCATGTATCCCAAAGAATAGAACATAATTGTAGTACCCAATCACAAAAAGAATGGAGATTATGATAAGAATCTATGTTTGTCTTATTTGACGGATGAACTTTGATTATAAGGAAAATTATGGAAAGAAAAGCTTTTCTTGCCAAACCAAAGCATCAATATCGTCTATTCTAATAAGGGGAAAAATATTCTAGTGCCAAATCACAAAATGAATAGAGATTATTATGAGAATCCAAGTCAACTCATTTGACGAAGAAACTTTGATTATGAGGAAAATGAAGGAAAGAAAAGCTTTTCTTGCCAAACTAAAGCATCAATGTCATGCACACCAATAAAGAGAACATGATTGTAGTGCCCAATCACACAATGGAAAAAATTGTTAAATGAATCCATGTTTTCCTCATTTGACGAACAAACTTTGATTGTAAGGAAAATGATGGAAAGAAAAGCTTTTCTCGCAAAACCAAAGCATCAATATCGTGTGTCCCAATAAGTAGAACATGATTGTTGTGCCTAATCACAAAAAGAATGGAGATTATGACGAGAATCAAAGTTTATCTTATTTGGCTGATAAACTTTAATTATAAGGAAAATGGTAGGAATAAAAAGTTTTCTTGCCAAACCAAAGCATCAATATCATGCATCGCAATGAGGAGAACATGATTGTAGTGCCCAACCACAAAAAGAAGGGAGATTATTATAAGAATCTAAGTTTGTCTGATTTTTATTATAAGGAAAAAGGTAGAAAAAAACTTTTTCTTGCGAAACCAAATCATCAATATCGTGTATCCCAATGAGGACAATATGATTATAGTGCCCACGAAAAAAAGAATAAAGATTATTACAAGAATCCATGTTTGTCTCATTTGACAAACGAACATCGATTATAAGGAAAATGGTGGAAAAAAAGCTTTTCTTCCCAAACCAAAGCATCAATATCATGTGTCCCAACGAGGGAACATGATCTTAGTACCCAATCATAAAAGGAATGGAGATTATAATAAGAATCTAAGTTATCTCATTTGACAGATGAACATTGATTATATGGATATGGTGGAAAGAAAAACTTTTTTTCCTAAACCAAAGTGTACCCAATGAGGGGAACATGATCGTAGTGCCCAATCACAAAAAGAATGGAGATTATGTTGAGAATCCAAGTTTGTCTAATTTGATAGATGAGTTTTGATTATAAGGAAAATAGTGGGAAGAAAAGCTTTTCTTCCTAAACTAAAGCATCAATATCGTGTGTCCTAATGAGGGGAACATGATCGTAGTGCCCAATCATAAAAAGAATGGAGATTATTATGAGAATCCGAGTTTGTCTTATTTAATAGACGACTTTGATTATGAGGAAAGTGGTGGAAAGAAAAGCTTTTCTTCCCAAGCCAAAGCATCAATAGCGTTTGTCCCAACAAGGGGAACATGATCATAGTGTCCAATTATAAAAAGAATGAGGATTATGACAAGAATCCAAGTTTATGTCATTTGATGGACGAACATTGATTATAAGGAAATGGTGGAAAGAAAAGCTTTGCTTCCCAAAACAAAGCATCAATATGAGGGGAATATGGTCGTAATGCCCAATCAAAAAAAGAATGGAGATTATGATGAAAATCCAAGTTTGTCTCGTTTGACGGATGAGCTTTGATTATAAGGAAAATGGTGGAAAGAAAATTTTATCCTGCTAAACCAATGCATCAATATCGTGTGTCCTAATGAGGAGGACAAGATGCCCAATCACAAGAAGAATAGAAATTATGATAAGAATCCAAGTTTGTCTCATTTAACGGATGAACTATGATTATAAGGGAATTGGTGGGAAGAAAAGCATTTCTTGCCAAACCAAAGCATTAATATCATGTGTTCTAATAAGGGAAATAAGATTTTAGTGCCAAATCACAAAAGGAATGGAGATTATTATGAGAATCCAAGTCATCTCATTTGCTAAAAGAACTTTGATTATAAGAAACATGGAGGAAAGAAAAGCTTTTCATGCCCAATTAAAGCATCAATTTCATATGTGCCAATGAGGAGAACATGATTATAGTGCCCAATCACAAAACGAAAGGAGAGTGTTACATAAATTCATGTTGCCTCATTTGATGGATGAACTTTAATTATAAGGAAAATGATGGAAAGAAAAGCTTTTCTTGCCAAACCAAAGCATCAATATCGTGTGTCCTAATGAGGGAAACATGATTGTAGTGCCCAATCACAAAAAGATGGAGATTATGATGAGAATCCAAGTTTGTCTCATTTGAGCATTAATTATAAGGAAAATGGTGGAAAAAAAAGCTTTTCTTGCCAAACCAATGCATCAATATCAGGTGTCCTAACAAGGAGAACATGATTGCAATGCCCAATCAAAAAAAGAATGGAAATTATGATGGGATCCATGTTTGTCTCATTTGATAGATGAACTATGATAATAAGGAAATTGGTGGGAAGAAAAGGTTTACTTGCTAAACCAAAGCATCAATATCATGTATTTTGATAAGGGGAATAAGATTCTAGTGCAAAATCACAAAAAGAATAGAGATTATTATGAGAATCCAAGTCATCTCATTTGACGAAGGAACTTTGGTTATAAGGAAAATGGCAAGAAGAAAAGCTTTTCCTGCCAAACGAAAGCATTAATATCATGCATCCCAATGTGGATAACATGATTGTAGTGCCCAATCATAAAAGAACAGAGATTATTATGAGAATCCAAGTTTGCCTCATTTGATAGACAAACTTCTATTATAAGAAAAATGATGGAAAGAAAAGCTTTTCTTGCAAAACCAAAACATCAATATCGTATGTCCCAATGAGTAGAACATGATTGTAATGCCTAATCACAAAAAGAATGGAGATTATGTCAAGTTTTTCTCATTTGATAGACAAATTTTGATTATTAGGAAAATAATGGGAAGAAAAGCTTTTCTTGCCAAAACAATGAGTCAATAACCTATATCCCAAAGAGGGAAGCATGATTGTAGTGCCCAATCACAAAAAAAATGAAGTTTATGACGAGAAACTATGTTTGACGAATAAACTTTGATTATGAGAAAAATGGTAGGAAGAAAAGCTTTTCTCACCAAACCAAATCATCAATATCATGCATCCCAATGAGGATAACATGATTATAATGCCCAATCACAAAAGAACGGAGATTATTATGAGAACCCAAGATTGTCTCATTCGATGGACGAACTATGATTATAAGGAAAATGGTGGGAAGAAAAGTTTTTCTTGCCAAATTAAAGCATCACCGTCATGTATGCCAAAGAGGAGAACTTTGAGGGGTACATAATTGTATTGCCCAATCACAAAATGAATAGAGATTGTTACACGAATCCATGTTACTTTATTTGATAGATGAACTTTGATTATATGGAAATTGAGGGAAAGAAAAGCATTTCTTGTAAAATCAAAGCATCAATATCGTGTTTCCTAATCAGTAGAACATGATTGTAGTGCCCAATCACAAAAATAATAGAGATTATGATGAGAATCCATGTTTGTCTTATTCGATGGATGAACTTTGATTATAAGGAAAATATGTACGGAAAAGCTTTTCTTGCTAAACCAAAGCATCAATATCATGTATTCTAATAAGGGGGAAAAGATTTTAGTGCCAAATCACAAAATGAATGGAGATTATTATGAGAATCTGAGTCATCTCATTTGATTGAGGAATTTCAATTATAAGGAAAATGAAGGAAAAAAAAAGCTTTTCTTACCAAACTAAAGCATCAATGTCATGTATGCCAATGAGGAGAGCATGATTGTAATACCTAATCATAAAATGGAAGGAGATAGTCACACGAATCCATGTTTGCCTCATTTGATGAATGAACTTTGATTACGAGGAAAATAATGGAAAGAAAAGCTTTTCTTGCAAAACCAAAGCATCAATATCGTGTGTCCCAATGAGTAGAACATGATTATAGTGCCCAATCACAAAAAGAATAGAGATTATGATGTGAATCAAAATTTTTCTCATTTGGTAGACAAACTTTGATTATAAGGAAAATGGTGGGAAGAAAAGTTTTCTTGCCAAACCAAAGCATCAAAATCATGCATCCTAATAAAGAGAACATGATTGTAGTGCCCAATCACAAAAAGAAGGGAGATTATTACAAGAATCCAAGTTTGTCTCATTTCATTGTAAGGAAAAAGGTGGAGAAAAAGCTTTTCTTGCTAAACCAAATCATTAATATCGTGTATCCTAATAAGGAGAACATGATTGTAGTGCCCAATGACAAAAAGAATAGAGATTATTACAAGAATCCAAGTTTGTCTAATTTGACAAACGAATGTTGATTATAAGGAACATGGTGGAAAGTTTTCTTCCCAAACCAAAGCATTAATATCATGTGTCCCAATGAGGGAACATGATCATAGTGCCCAATCATAAATGGAATGGAGATTATGACAACAATCTAAGTTTATCTCAATTGACAGACGAACATTGATTGTAAGGAAATGGTGGAAGGAAAAGCTTTTCTTCCCAAACCAAAGCATCAATATCGTTTGTCCTAATGAGGGGAACATGATCGTAGTGCCCAATCACAAAAAGAATGGAGATTATGATGAGAATCCAGAGCTTTGATTATAAGGAAAATGGTGGAAAGAACAGTTTTTCTTCCCAAACCAAAGCATCAACATCATGTGTCCTAATGATGAAAACATAATTGTAGTGCCTAATCATAAAAAGAATGGAGATTATTATGAGAATCCAGGTTTGTCTCATTTAAAAGACAAACTTTGATTATGAGGAAAGTGGTGGAAAGAAAAGCTTTTCTTCCTAAGCCAAAGTATCAATATCGTGTGTCCCAATGAGGGGAACATGATCGTAGTGCTCAATCATAAAAAGAATAACGATTATGACAAGAATACAAGTTTGTGTCATTTGATGGACGAATATTGATTATATGGAAATGGTGGGAAGAAAAGCTTTGCTTCCTAAACTAGAGCATCAACATCGTGCAACCCAATGAGAGGAACATGATTGTACTGCACAATCACAAAAAGAATGGAGATTATGATGAGAATCCAAGTTTGTCTCATTTGATGGATAAACTTTGATTATAAGGAAAATGATGGAAAGAAAATCTTTTCCTGCCAAACCAATGCATCAATATCGTGTGTCCTAATGAGGAGAACATGATTGTAGTGCCCAATCACATGAAGAATAGAAATTATGATGGGAATCCAAGTTTATCTCATTTGATGGATGAACTATGATTATAAGGAAATTAATGGAAAGAAAAGCTTTTCTTCCTAAACCAAAGCATTAATATTGTGTATTCTAATAAGGGGAATAAGATTCTAGTGCCAAATCACAAAATGAATGGAGATTATTATGAGAATCTAAGTCATCTCATTTGCCAAAGAAACTTTGATTTTATGAAAAATAAAGGAAAGAAAAGCTTTTCTTGCCAAACTCAAGCATCAATGTCATGTACGCCAATGAGGAGAACATGATTGTAGTGCCTAATCACAAAACGAAAGGTGAATGTTACGCGAAAACATGTTTGCCTCATTTAACGGACAAACTTTGATTATAAAGAAAATGATGGAAAGAAAAGCTTTTCCTGTAAAACCAAAGCACCAATATCATGTGTCCCAATGAGTAAAACATGATTGTAGTGCCTAATCACAAAAAGAATGGAGATTATGACAAGAATTAAAGTTTGTCTCATTTGGCTGATAAACTTTGATTATAAGGAAAATGGTGGGAAGAAAAGTTTTCTTGCGAAACCAAAGCATGAATATCATGCATCCTGATGAGGAAAACATGATTGTAGTGCCTAATCACAAAAAAATTGGAGATTATTACAAGAATCCAAGTTTGCCTCATTTTATTATAAGGAAAAAGGTGGAAAAAAGCTTTTATTGCCAACCCAAATCATTAATATCGTGTATCCTAATGGGGAGAACATGATTATAATGCCCAATGACAAAAGAATAGAGATTATTACAAGAATCTTAGTCTGTCTCATTTGATAGATGAACATTGATTTTAAGGAAAATGGTGGAAAGAAAAGCTTTGCTTCCCAAACTAAAGCATCAATATCGTGTGTCCCAATGAGGAGAGCATGATCGTAGTGCCCAATCATAAAAGGAAGGGGATAATAATGAGATTCTAAGTTTGTCTCATTTGATAGATGAACTTTGATTTTAAGGAAATGGTGGAAAGAAAAGCTTTTACTCTAGACCAAAGCATCAATATCGTGTGTTCCCATGAAGGGAACATGATCATAGTGCCGAATCATAAAAGGAATGGGGATAATGATGAGATTCTAAGTTTGTCTCATTTGACAGATAAACATTGATTATAAAGAAATAGTGGAAAAAAAAGCTTTTATTCCCAAACCAAAGCATCAATGTCATGTGTCCCAACGAAGGGAATATGATCGTAGTGCCCAATCATAAAAGAAATGGAGATTATGAAGAGAATCCAAGTTTATCTTATTTAACGGATAAATATTGATTATAAGGAAAATGGCAGAAAAAAAAGCTTTTCTTCCTAAACTAAAGCATCAATATCATCTGTACCAATGAGGGGAACATGATCATTGTGCCTAATCACAAAAAGAATGGAGATTATGACAATAATCCAAGTTTGTCTTATTTGATGGATGAGCTTTGATTATAAGGAAAATGGTGGGAAGAAAAGCTTTTCGTGTCAAAACAAAGCATCAACATCGTGTATCCCAAAGAGGAGAACATGATTATAATACCCAATCATAAAAATAATGAAGATTATGATAAGAATCCACGTTTGTCTCATTTGGTGGATGAACTTTAACTATAAGGAAAATGGTAGAAAAAAAAGCTTTTCTTACCAAACCAATGCAAAAATATCATGTGTCCTAATGGAGAACATGATTGCAATGCCCAATCACAAAATGAATGGAAATTATAATGAGAATCTAAGTTTGTCTCATTTGATTATACTGAAAAAGGCAGAAAAAAGCTTATATTGCTAAACCAAAGCATCAATATCATGTATTTTAATAAGGAGAACATCACAAACTTTGATTATAAGGAAAAAAGTGGAAGAAAAGCTTCCCTTACCAAACCAAAGCATCAATATCATGTATCCAAATGAGGAGAACATGATAAGCTTTGATTGTAAGAAAAAAAATGGAAAACAAGCTTCTCGTGCCAATCCAATGAATCAATATTGTGTATCCCAATGAGGAGTACATGATTGCAGTGCCCAATCACAAAAAGAATGGAGATGATTACAAGAATCCAAGTTTTTCTTATTTGACGGATGAACATTGATTATAAGGAAAACAGTGGAAAGAAAAGCTTTTCTTGCCGAACGAAAGCATAAAAAACATGTGTCCCAATAAGAAGAACATGATTATAGTGCCCAATCATAAAAAGTATGGAAATTATTACCAGAATCCAAGTTTGTCTCATTCGATGGATGAACTTTGGTTATAAGGAAAATGGTGGGAAGAAAAGCTTTTATTGCCAAAACAAAGCATCAATATTGTGTATCCCATAGAGGAGAACATGATTGTAGAGCCCAATCACAAAAAGAATGAAGATTATGATGAGAATCCACCTTCATCTCATTTGACAGATGAACTTTGATTAGAAGGAAAATGTAGAAAGAAAAGCTTTTCTTGCCAAACCAATGCATCAATATCATGCTTCCTAAAAAGGAGAACATGATTGTAGTGCACAAGCATAAAAAAATGAAGATTACCACGAGAATCCATGTTTGTTTCATTTAACGGATAAGCCTTAATTGTAAAAAAAATGGTGGAAAGAAAATCTTTTCTTGCCAAACTAAAGCTTCAATATCATGTGTCCCAAAGAGGGGAACATGATCTAGTGCCCAATCATAAAAGGAATGAGATGATAACGAGATCCAAGTTTGTCTCATTTGATGGACGGATATTGATTATAAGGAAAATAGTGAAAAAAAAGCTTTTCCTACCAAACCAAAGCATCAATATCATGCATCCTAATGAGAAGAACATGATTTTAGTGCCTAATCATAAAAAGAATATAGATTATTACGAGAATCTAAGTTTGTCTCATTTGATGGACGAACTATGATTATAAGGAAAATGGTGGAAATAAAAGCATTTCTTGCCAAACAAAAGCATCAATATCGTGTGTCCCAATGAAGGGAACATGATCATAGTGCCCAATCATAAAAGAAATGAGATTATGACGAGAATCCAAGTTTGTCTTATTTGATGAACAAACTTTGATTGAAAGGAAAATGGTGGAAAGAAAAGCTTTTCTTGCCAAATGAAAGCATCAATATCATGTACCCAATAAAGAGAACCTATTTGTAGTGCCCAATCACAAAAAGAATGGAGATTATTATGAGATTTTAAGTTTGTCTTATTCGATGGATAAACTTTGATTATACGGTAAATGGTGGAAAGAAAATCTTTTCTTGCCAAACAAAAATGTTAATATTGTGTATTCTGATTAGGAGAACATGATTGTAGTACCCAATCACAAAAAAAAATGTAGATTATAACAAGAATGCAAGTTTGTCTGATTTGACAAAAAAACTTTGATTATAAGGAAATGGTGAAAAAAAAGCTTCTGTTGCCAAACCAAAGCATTAACATCATGTACCCTAATAAAGGGAACATAATTGTTGTGCCTAATCACAAAAAGAATGGGGATTCTGACCAGAATCCAAGTTTGTCTCATGTAACGAACAAACTTTGATTATAACAAAAATGGTGGAGAGAAAAGCTTTTTTTACCAAAACAAAGTATCAATATTATATATCCCAATAAGGAGAACATGATTATAGTGCCTAATCATAGAAAGAATGAAGATTATTATGAGAATCCAAGTTTTTCTTATTTGACAAATAAACTTTGATTATGAGGAAAATGCTTGAAAGGAAGGCTTTTCTTGCCAAACCAAAGCATCAATATCATACACCGCAACGAGTAGAACATGACTGTAGTGCCTAATCACAAAAAAATGGAGATCATTACGATAATCCAAGTTTGTCTCATTTGACCAAAAAACTTTGATTATAAGGAAATGGCAAAAAAAAAGCTCTATTGCCAAACCAAAGCATCAACATCGTGTATCCCAATGAGGGGAACATGATTGTCGTGCCTAAACCAAAGAAGAATAGAGAGTATTACGAGATTCCTAGTTTGTTTCATTTGACAGATAAACTTTGATCATAAGGTAAATGGTGGAAAGAAAATCTTCTCTAGCCAAACCAAAGCATCAATATCATGTATTCTGAAGAGGAAAACACGTTTGCAGTGCCCAATCACAAAAAGAATGGAGATTATTGCGAGAATACAAGTTTGTCTCATTTGACAGACAAACTTTGATTTTAAGGAAAATGGTGGAAAGAAAAGCTTTTCTTTCCAAACCAAAGCATCAATATCATCCTAATGAGGGGAACATGATTGTAGTGCCCAATCATAAAATGAATGAAGATTGTTACATGAATCCAAGTTTGCCTCATTTCATGAATGAACTTTGATTATAAGGAAAATGATGAAAAGAAAAGCTTTTCTTGCCAAAAAGCATCAATATCATGTGTCCCAATAAGAAGAACATGATTATAATGCCCAATCGCCAAAAGAATGGAGATTGTTACAAGAATTCAAGTTTATCTTATAAGAAAAATGGTGGAAAGAAAAGCTTTTCTTGCTAAACTAAAGTATCAATACCATGCATCCCAATGAGGAGAACATTATTGTAGTGCCCAATCACAAAAAAAATGGAGATTATTACAAGAATCCAAGTTTTCCTTATTTGATAAGCAAACTTTGATTATAAGAAAAATGGTGGAAAAAACCTTCTCTTGCCAAACCAAAGCATTAATACCATGTATCCTAATGAGGAGAACATGATTGTAGTGCCTGATCATAAAAGGAATTTAGATTATTACTAGAATCTAGGTTTGTGTCATTCGATGGATGAACTTTGATTAAAAGGAAAATGGTAGAAAGAAAAGCTTTTCTTGCCAAACCAAAGCATCAATATCGTGTGCCCTAATGAGGGGAACATGATTGTTGTGCCCAATCACAAAAAGAGTGGAGATTGCTACAAGAATCCAAGTTTGTCCCATTTGATGGATAAAGTTTGATTTTAAGGAACATGGTGAAAAGAAAAGCTTTTCTTGCTAAAACAAAGCATCAATATCGTGTATCCTAATGAGGAGAACATGATTGTAGTTCCTAATCACAAAAAAGAATGAAGATTATAACAAGATTCTCATTTGATGTATGAACTTTGATTACAATGAAAATGCTAGAAAGAAAAGCTTTTCTTGCCAAACCAAAGTATCAACATCATGTATCCTAATAGGGGGAACATGTCTATAGTGCCCAATCACAAAAAAAATGAAGATTATTATGAGAGTCCAAGTTTGTCTCATTTGATGGACAAACTATGATTATAAGGAGAATGGTGGGAAGAAAAAGTTTTCTTGCCAAAACAAAGCATCAATATCGTGTATCCCAATAAGGAGAATATGATTGTACTGCCCAATCACAAAAAAAATGAAGATTATGATGAGATTCTCATTTGACTGATGAACTTTGATTATAAAGAAAATAAGGGAAAGAAAAGCTTTTCTTGCCAAAACAAAGCATCAATAACGTGTTTCCTAATGAGGGGAACATGATTGTAGTGCCCAGTCACAAAAAGAATGGAGATTATGACAAGAATACAAGTTTTTCTCATTTGATGGATGAACTTTAACTATAAGGAAAATGGTTAAAAGAAAAGCTTTTCTTGCCTAACCAAAGCATCAATGTCATGTGTTCTAATATGGAGAACATGGTTGCAGTGCCCAATCACAAAAAGAATGGAGATTATTATGATATTTTAAGTTTGTCTTATTTGATGGATAAACTTTGATTACATGGTAAACTGTTGAAGAAAAATCTTTTCTAGCCAAACCAAAGCATCAATGTCATGTATTCTGAAGAAGAGAACATGTTTCTAGTTCCCAATCACAAAAATAATGGAGATTATTGTGAGAATCCAAGTTTGTCTCATTTGATGGACAAACTTTGATTATAAGGAAAATGGTGGAAAGAAAAGCTTTTCCTGCCAAAATAAAACATCAATATCTTGTATCCCAATAAGGAGAACATGATTGTAGTGCCTAATCACAAAAAGAATTAAGATTATGATGAGAATCCATATTTGTCTTATTCGATGGATGAACTTTGATTATAAGGAAAATGGTGGAAAGAAAAGCTTTTATTGCCAAACCAAATCATCAATATCATGTATCCTAATGAGGAAAACATGATTATAGTGTCTAATCACAAAATGAATGAAGATTGTTACATGAATCCAAGTTTGCCTTATTTGATAAATGAATTTGATTATAAGGAAGATGATGGAAAGAAAAGCTTTTCTTGCTAAACCAAAGCATCAATATCATGTATCCCAATGAGAAGCACATGATTGTAATGCCCAATCACAAAAAGAATAAAGATTATTACGAGAATCCAAGTTTGTCTCATTTGATGAATAAACTTTGATTATAAGGAAAATCGTGGAAAGAAAAGATTTTCTTACCAAACCAAAGCATCAATATCATGCATCCCAATGAGGAAAACATGATTATAGTGCCTAGTCACAGAAAAAATGGAGATTCTTACAAGAATCAAAGTTTCCTTATTTGACGGACAAACTTTGATTATAAGGAAAATGTTGGAAAAAAGCTTCTCTTGCCAAGCTAAAGCATCCATACTATGTATCCCAACAAGAAGAACATGATCGTAGTGCCTAATCACACAAAGAATGAAGATTATGATGAGAATCCATGTTTATCTCTTTTAACGGAAGAACTTTGATTATACAGAAAATAATGGAAAGAAAAACTTTTCTTGCCAAACTAATGTGTCAACATCATGCATCCTAATGAGGAGAACATGATTGTAGTGCCCAATCATAAAAAGAATGGAGATTATTAAAAGAATCCAAGTTCTCCTCATTTGACAGACAAACTTTGATTATAAGAAAAATGATAGAAAAAAGCATCTCTTACCAATCCAAAGAATCTATTCCATGTATCCCAATGAGGAGAACGTGATTGCAGTGCCAAATCACAAAAGGAATAGAGATTATTGTGAGAATCCAAGTTTATGTCATTTGACAGATAAACTTTGATTATAAGGAAAATGGTTGAAAGAAAAGCTTTTTTTTGCCAAACCAAGGCATCAGTATTGTGTGTCCCAATGAGGGGAACATGATTACAGTATCCAATCACAAAAAGAATGGAGATTACTATAAGAATCCAAGCTTGTCTCATTTGATAAACAAACTTCGATTGAGGAAAATGGTAAAAAAAAGCTTTTTTAGCCAAACCAAAGCATTAATATCATGTGTCCCAATGAGGGGAACATGATTGTAGTGCCCAAACCCAAAAAGAATGGGGATTTTTATGAGATTCCAAGTTTGCCTTGTTTGGCGGATAAACTTTGTTTATAAGGTAATTCGTGGAAAGAAAATCTTTTCTAGCCAAGTCAAAGCATCAATATCGTGTATTCCAATGAGGAGAACATTATTGCATTGCCCAATCACAAAAACAAAATATCATGCCTCCCAATAAGGAGAACATGATTGTAATGCCCAATTCACAAAAACAATAGAGATTATTAGGAGAATCCAAGTTTGTCTCATTTGATGGGGAGGCTTTGACTATAAGGAAAATGGTGGAAAAAAAGCTTCTCATCCCAAACCAAAGCAACAATATCATGTATCCAAATGAGCGTAACATAATTGTAGTGCCCAATCACAAAAAAAATGGAGATTATGACGAGAATCTAAGTTTGTCTTATTTTATGAGCGAACTTTAATTTTATGGAAAATGGTGGAAAGAAAAGCTTTTTCGCCAAATTAAAGCACCAATGTCATTTATCCTAATGAGGAGAACATGATTGTAGTGCCCAATTACAAAATGAATGAAGATTGTTACATGAATCCAAGTTTACCTTATTTGACAGATGAACTTTGATTATAAGGAAAATGATGGAAAGAAAAGCTTTTCTTGCCAAAAAGCATCAATATCGTGTGTCCCAATATGGAGAACATGATTATAATGCCTAGCCACCAAAAGAGCGGAGATTATTATCGAAATTTAGGTTTATGTCATTTGACAGATAGACTTTGATTATTAGGAAAACGTTGGAAAGAAAAGCTTTTCTTGCCAAACCAAAGCATTAATACCGTGTGTCCCAATAAGGGGAACATGATTGTAGTGCCCAATCACAAAAAGAATGGAGGTTATGACGAGAATACAAGTTTTTCTTATTTGACAGATGAACTTTGATTATAAGTAAAATGGTTGAAAGAAAAGTTTTTCTTGCCAAATGAAAGCATCAATATCATATTTCCCAATAGGGAGGATGTGGTTATAGTGTCGAATCATAAAAGGAATGGAGATTATTACGAGAATCTAAGTTTATGTCATTTGACAGGCGAACTTTGATTACAAGGAAAATGGTTGAAAAGAAAGCTTTTTTTGCCAAACCAAGGCATCAATATTGTGTGTCCCAATGAGAGGAACATGATTACACTACCCAATCACAAAAAGAATGGAGATTACTATAAGAATCCAAGTTTGTCTCATTTAATGGACAAGCTTTGATTATAAGAAAAATAGTAAAAAAAAAAGCTTTTCCTGCTAAACCAAAGCATTAGTATCATGTGTCCCAATGAGGGGAACATGATTGTAATGCCCAAACCCGAAAAGAATGGGGATTTTTACGAAATTGCAAGTTTGCCTTGTTTGACGTTATTTATATGGTAATTCATGGAAAGAAAATCTTTTTCTAGCCAAGTTAAAGCATCAATATCGTGTATTCCAATGAGGAGAACATTATTACATTGCCCAATCACAAAAACAAAATATCGTGTCTCCCAATGAGGAGAACATGATTGTAATGCCCAATTCACAAAAATAATAGAGATTATTAGGAGAATCCAAGTTTGTCTCATTTGATGGGGAGGCTTTGACTAAAAGGAAAATGGCGGAAAAAAAGCTTCTCATCCCAAACCAAAGCAACAATATCATGTATCCTAATGAGGGTAACATAAATGTAGTGCCCAATCACAAAAAGAATAGAGATTATGACGAGAATCCAAGTTTGTCTCATTTCATGAGCAAACTTTGATTTTATGAAAAATGGTGGAAAGAAAAGCTTTTTTGCCAAATTAAAGCACCAATATCATTTATCCTAATGAGGAGAACATGATTGTAGTGCCCAATCACAAAATAAATGAAGATTGTTACATGAATCCAAGTTTACCTCATTTGGCAAATGAACTTTGATTATAAGGAAAATGATGGAAAGAAAAGCTTTTCTTGCCAAAAAGCATCAATATCGTGTGTCCTAATATAGAGAACATGATTGTAATGCCCAGCCACCAAAAGAATGGAGATTATTATCAGAATCTAGGTTTGTGTCATTTGATAGATTGACTTTGATTATTAGGATAACGTTAGAAAGAAAAGCTTTTTTTGCCAAACCAAAGCATTAATACCGTGTGTCCCAATAAGGGGAACATGATTGTAGTGCCCAATCACAAAAAGAATTGAGGTTATGACGAGAATACAGGTTTTTCTTATTTGACAGATGAGCTTTGATTATAAGTAAAATGGTTGAAAGAAAAGCTTTTCTTGCCAAATGAAAGCATCAATATCATATTTCCCAATAGGGAGGACGTGGTTCTAGTGTCGTATCACAAAAGGAATGAAGATT
>JBBYHL010457501.1:4938-15194 GCA_038381835.1 Adansonia madagascariensis | reverse complement strand
CTCCATGGCATTCTGAAAACTATCACTTCTAACCAAGATGTCAAGTTCTTAAGCCATTTTTGGAGGACTCTATGGAAAAAAATGGGAACTAAGCTTCAATTCAGTAGTGCGAGCCATCCTCAGACAGATGGACAAACTAAAGTAGTTAACAGGATTCTAGGAAGCCTACTCTAGAGCTTTGTCAGGAAAAATTTGAAACATTGGGATCTTATACTCACACAGGTTGAGTTCGCCTATAATAACTCAATTAATCAAGCTACTGGTAAGTATCCATTTGAGGTGGTTTATGGCACGCGTTCGCTTAGTCCATTAGACTTGACCCCTTCATCCGACCAGTGACAATACATTGCCGATGGAGACCAAAGGGCAAAGGAAATCAAAAAATTGCATGAACAAGTCTGAGAGCGAATCCAAAAGCAAAACTTAAGGCACAAGGCTCAACGTGACAAGCATAGGAGATAACAGATTTTCAAAGTAGGAGACTTAGTGTGGATACATTTGCAAAAGGAACGATTTCCAAACCAACCAAATTCCAAGTTATCACCTCGAGCCGATGGTCCATTCAAAGTTATGCAGAAAATCAACAACAATGCATACAAAGTTGAACTACCAGGCGCTTATGGAGTCTCTGCTACTTTCAATGTCACCGATATCTCGCCATACTTTGAGGACGATGTTGAGTTTGACTTGAGGGTGAGTCTAGTCCAACCTGGGGAGAATGATAAGGATCAAAAGATAAATCAAAAGATAATAGAGAATGATAAAGATCACAAGATAATATCTTTTTGTAACTGATAATCTTAGATAAAAATCAAATAATCTTATAAATCAAATTATCTTGTAATTGATAATCTCCTCTAGGAGTTATCTTCTAGGAATACAAATCATAACCCCCTATGAAACTAGTATAAATAGGGGTTATTCCATTGTATTTAGCATCAAGAAATAATAAATTCTCTTCTTCAATTGAGAGTCATTTCTCTCTTCCAATTTCTGAGCCATTGTGTTTTTTTTATTTATGTTTATCTTTACTAATTATTCTCTGATCATTGTGTCTATCTAGTTGTATCCTATTTATAGTCGTAGTTTGGGTAATTAGACTTTTATCTCATTCACATTTTAAAATTTAATTTACTTTAAAAAAAATTTAAATTTTATCTTACTGATTAAAATCTTGAGATTGATTGATTCAACTATTTCAAAGTTAAAAACCTACCATTGGTTTTAGACGAATGTGGTGCACATTTGGGAGATTAAGTCCAAGAGGACTGTTCTTGGTGAGAAAAAATATAAGAAAATATTATAGATAAGGAGAAAGAATTCAAATAAAAAAATAAAAACAAAGCAATAAAAATATAGTAGCAACGGATTCGACTACAATCAGAACTTTTTCAATAAGAACTAAATCAATTTTTACTGTTAGATGAATTTTAGCTGTTTTTGATAGTTGATTTATTTACTTTAAGTAAAATCCCTTAACTGATTACTTGGTGCAAGAAAAAGGAGTTAAAAAGGTCAAAGTATGGACAGTTCTGTAGTATTGCATAGTTCTATCTATTTTAATGCAAGAATTGCAATTTAAGACAAGGAAACTGAAAACGTATCTAAAACAAAGAAGTTATTGGAAATGGAGATGAAGATACCCGATTATAGATAAAAATCCTAGAAATGGAGATGAAGAAACAAGAAGCTATGTATAGTTCTTTATTGCTTTAGTAGTTATATATAAAAATTTGCAATTGTATTATTATGTTCTTGGTTAGTTGGTTGCAAGTTTTGTTATTGGCTATTAGGTTTAGGGTATTTTAAAGGAAAAATAAAGCAAAAAAAGGAAAAAAAGAGCATACTTGTTCGTAGACCTATAGGTAAAGTTGTCATCTTTGTCATAGTCTCATCATAGAGCATTAGATTAGTGGTATAATAAAATCATCCCAGTTGAAGGTAAAACCCCCAAGTCATTCTGCTGTTTGGTTTTTTAAAGTTTTCTAAACAAATATAAGATACAATGTAAATGGGTTGTATATTTAAGTACCGCTTAAAAAATTGCAAGTCACCAATAGATGGTTATATTCAAAAAAGGAATGTTGTATTACGCACTACAATGTTACGTTAATGTATTACAGAATCAAGTTTTATGCGCAAGTGATTTGTCACAGCAGTATTGTTCAATACTTGGAGCTTTATTTATTTAACTGCTATGTCTCTCGTTTCAATATGACGTTCACTATTTCAATGCGATGTTTATGTCATACATTTATTAGTAGGTTATTTAGTTTTTAAAATGTTCCAATTGTTCAATTATAAATTTAAAACATTTCTTTCTTCACGTCAACAGCTTTTTACATTAAGTGGATAAATGATGACAACTTGGGAGACAGTGGAAAGAAACTAATTTTGGATATGAATGATAACCCGTCTTCAGGGACATATTTAATAAAGGTCGATTAATCAAATAAAGTTTCAAGCAAAATGGATATGTTACCTTATGGAAAGAATAATTATTCTGTAATGGTTTTTTATCAGAAAAATCCGTTTCAATTAACAGCAAGATATATAAAAGGTTTGGAGTTTAATGCTCTAAAAGTTGTAGAGCATTTTACATGATTTATGCTCAAAACATAGGATTTAGTATTAAATTAGGAAGTACAAAAAAATATCAATATTGGAATGTGGTGGGAAAGAATTTCTTATGCAATAAAGAAAGGGTTGGGGAGAAAATGGTTAAAGAATGAACATAAGATCCGAGATCCTAGACTTTTGACCCAAACAAGATGTAAGGCAAAGATACATCTCATACTTCATAAGTACCAAATTGGGTATTTTTTATATTTTATAAAGAACATAACATGAATTGGTGAAACCTTCACAAAAGTCTCTTATTAACTTGAACCGCATTGTTTGCATGGGTTTAATGGCAAAAGTAATGGTAATGAGACAAGTCAAAATCTGACCATCCCAAATGATGTCATACTTCACTAACCAAGCTGAGGATTCGAGAAGGTAAGTTTCACAAGGAAAGATCTTACAAATTAGTGTTTTGTAGGATCGATGAAGGCGATCGAAGATGGTGAGCAAATGCTTTATTACTATATTTTCAGGCCAAAGCAACTTTGGATCTTGATCTATACATGAGGTACACAATGGTAATCGTGTTTTTTCTTTATTAATTGTACAATTTATAATTCTTTTCAATTTGAAAAGAGCTACAATGGGATAGCGTAATTACCATATGGATACTGTACAACCTCATAACAACTATTTCATTGTCGTTTTAGGATCCAACCTATTTCATTATTTTTATAGGTTATAATGTCCACCGCACGAGATGCTACTATCGTGGCATCTACTGGGCAATTTCATAACCATGATTGGTTATTTAGATCTTTTGATTTTGAAATATAACTACTCTTATAAAATTACTAACATTTTTTATTTCTTTTAAATTTTTTAAAATAGTTATTCACTTATACTTTTAACATATTATTTCTTTTAAAAATACCATTAATCTATGATTTAGAAAAAAATAAAAACCTCAAAAGCTATTTACATCATAAAACTCATCCAAACTTGATTCCTTTACATTTTAATATCCTTCAAAAGAGGTTTAACATTCCAAATCATGCTTTAAAATGATTAATTACAGCAATATTGCATTGTTCTATTTATGCCATGGCATCCTAACCCTTTTGATCGATGAATGTCGCACTATTTCTTTAAATAAATTTTCTTTAAGTGTCATGCCTTTTATCATCCGTTGGGGTGCTCTCTATTATAAAACACATATTTTAATATATTTAAATTATCTTTAAGTAATAAGTTCAAATTCAGTAAGTATAACTACTTTGGACAAGTTATGAAAAATCTCAAACACCAAATGTATCTTAAACTGTATTTAATGGTTTAGTTGCAAGTATAGGCAAGTACGACTCTCATCTCATTTGCAATGATTAAACTGACTGTGTAAAGGAAATATATTGGCCATTAACTAATACAAATTAATGATAACATAAATGAAAAAGGTTTGCGGTTGTTTGGAATTTATTACTGCATAAATGAAGAAATCTTTCCATATATCCTATTGACAATTTATTGTTTACTAAACTTTGTCATTCATTGGCTAACCTACTTTCAATTTCACATACAATGCAAGCAATTTCAAAGGGTGTCCTGGACTTCAAACATTTTCTTCTCAAAGCTCTCTTTAATCATCAAAAAAGGTAAATAGTATCAAAAGCCTATTCTGTAAACCCTAACCATTATTCTAGATATATAAGGACATTCAAAATCAACTTTCGTGGCTTACTACAAGACATTGTTACAGCCATGGGATTTCAAAAGCCCATTTATGAGTTCATCACCAATGCGAAGGACCAATTCCAGGGTATCAGCACCATTAACCCAATGGAAGCTAGCTAGGAGATACAACCAATAGTTGTCGAAGGTAGCTTTCATTTGGACTAGGAAAAGGTGAAGGAAATTTTATATGGCAAGTAATACATCAAATGCCCGCTAAGTTACTACAAAATTGGAAACATGCAAACCTATAAAGACTAGTACAAAGACTAAAAGTTTCTTATCGAGCAAGCTATATAGAACTTAAAGCACTATAACTAAGCACATATGGAGCCACACAACAAATATATAATAGAGATGAATAAAAGACTAGACTTTAAAAGGAAAATAGAGAGAAGCTTCAATGTTTGTTGGCTGAGATAGCGTAATTTGGTTTGTTGCATCCTGTTTATGTTAATTCTAGGTGGTGGTCATTGTTATTGATAAATGTTGATGGTTTTTACTATGTCATTGTATGTTGATAGATATTTATGTTTTATATTAATAGTTTTATATTAATGGATTTTAAGGTTTTATATTGATTATTTAGGTTTATGTTAATGGATTTTAAGAATTGAAAGGGTTTTTTAATGGATCATATAACGGTGAATGTTGTTTTAAGAATACAACTTCATACTCATATATTATCTGCATGGAGACATGATATTAACTACATGAAGCTAAATTAGTATTAGGGTATACAAAAATTGCCAAATCCATCTGCCTTATTTATGTCCATTCTTTCCAACTTTTTCTGTATAAGAAATAGCCACATCTTCTCCTAAACCATTGGTATGCTATCCCATCATTTTCACTTCTAAAGTAATATTTGTCTTATTAATTTTTCTTCTTCCTTAGTTGACTGCATCTGTTTTGTCTGATGATCAATAACTAATGCTAAGTAGTTTGTAGCTTTTCTATTGATCATATTTGATGTTGCTCTCTTTTTATGTCAGACCCACGTGCCTCATCTTCCATGCAGCCCCTGTCATTGTTTTCCATTTTATGTTTCACTTTGCATGATTAATTGATATTATTCTTTAGGATTTAAGGACCATAAGACTATAAGTTATTTAAACTATGGCCACTGTAATATTCACTTTATATATGATCAATTTGATCAATTGTACAAACTTAAACCAATTTTAACTACAATTAGTGATACTATATGTACAAATTAATCAATTTGATAGTCGTACAATAGAATTAATGTAACTAAATACAGGTTAATAAATTGGACTATCGTTAATCAATTTCAATGTTCAATAAGTGTAAGTAAATTTATAATTTGATTAATTGGACTATTTGAAACCCTAATTTAAAGTAGAATTAGTGAGATATACAAACTCATCAATTGGACAACTAATCACCAATTTCAACTAGACTTAGTGTAACTATGTGTATGATTAATTAGACAATCGTTAATCAATTTAAAGTATAATTAGTGAAACTAGATATACAAATTCATTAGTTAAGCCAATAATCACCAATTTCATCTACATGTACAAATTTATCAATTTTTTACAAAAGTAATCACTACTTTAAAGTATAATTATTATAACTAGATATACAAATTCATTATTTGGACTAGTAATTACCAATTTTAACTACTTACATGTCACCATATAACTCTAAATTCATCTACTAACAACCAATTTCCTATTACTTTAGCAACTTCATAAACCGGCATGCTGTTTATAAATGCAATGGCATTATCTTCTGATTACTTTTAAATGATGGGCCATTTGAAAATTATATAGCCTCAGTTTTACCTTCACCAATCAATCTCTTTAGTAACCTTTTTAGTAAGCTCATTCAATCAGCGCGTTTAAATACTAATTATGCTGTGGTGTTTATTTAGATTACTATTTAAAACATAAACGTTGCCCTTGAATGATGGATCACTGGGCTAAATCATAATATATTGTCGTAGCATGATATAGACTACCATGACCTTTTTACTTAATTTGTGATATGCTACATCGTATACCCTAGACGCTTCATCTATATCCCTAAAAGCCACACCACCTCCTCCAAATGCTGTGCCTTACTACATTTCAAATTCAATTTTAAGGGTACTACATCAATTTATATCATTGTCTATGAACATAAGAAGTGCATGGTATGAGACAAAACTTTTTTAAATACAAATTAATTTATTAGCTAACCAATGTATAAGTTTTGGAGTATATATAATAGTATAACTAGACAACAACCTTCAACATGATAAAAAGTTAGACATACACTAAAAAAGTCTACCCCTAAACCCATCGGATTAGCTTGGTGTATACCAATATTACAACTATACAAAATCATCTATAGTAAACCCATCTTTAAACAACAATCATAACCCATGAGAGAAAGGCATATACAAAAAAGTAATAAATACTCTGTCACAAAAATAAATCATCCATATATATATATATATATATATCAATTTCGATTTATACACTCCATAATATTATCGCACTTCTTGTTTAGCTTGTGGCAAACTAGCATGCAAGCCAATGAATAATTTTTATGCTAGATAATAAACTATATTAAGTCAATATATTTTATTAAGTCTATGGTTGGTTTCCTAAATGAAGCAAATATAAACATATTAAGTCAATATCAAAACAATATAACATTATGCTAGATAATAAACTATATTCCATTACTTGGTAGTCTTTGAAATGCATGCTCATCATAAACATGATTATGAATATGCCGCAATCATACCTAAGCTCTAAAATGAATTTAACTATTAGAACCCTAAGCAAGGTTTAGGGAATAACCACCATTAAGTTTGAATCTAAATTTGCATATTCCTTGCCTTAGAACACTATTGAGTATAATAATAGGCTATGTGGTTATATCTCTAAATTCTCCATACCCTATTTTGCATAAAGGATTTTGGAACATCTCATCATAAAATTATACCATAAATTCAAATAAAAATACCCTAAATCCCATATATGTTAAGCAGTTAACAGATTA
Source organism: Adansonia madagascariensis (assembly GCA_038381835.1). Taxonomy (NCBI): domain Eukaryota; kingdom Viridiplantae; phylum Streptophyta; class Magnoliopsida; order Malvales; family Malvaceae; genus Adansonia; species Adansonia madagascariensis. The sequence continues at coordinate 7,883 of JBBYHL010457501.1, read as the reverse complement.
GCATTAAATTCTCACATAGTGGATGTTGCTCACCACTAGCGTTGTTTGATGCCTTCTTAAGGAATTACCTCCAACCATGGTTAAACTACCAAAAAATATGCACCACCCTCTTTGTGAAATCATTAACAACCAAGTACCAGTAAGCGTTTGAGTCATTCATTGGTATGAACATCTATTATTTCAAGAAAAAATCTCTTAATCAATGCATAAAGGAAAAATATCTTGCAACCTCAATAACCACTCAATTAATTTGATATGCATATATAAATACTTGCTGTCAATGGTCAAGAATGGTCATGTATTTCATAACCTTTTGATATAAATCAATGAAACAACCTACATCTACTCCTCTGCAAAGAATGAATTACTAAAATCAGAATACCACAAACATGTCATTAGTTTACAAGCCTAAAACCATGTAGTAAAACACATTTGCATATATTTACTCATATGGAAGTACGTTGGCATATACCATCAATGCATTGAAGAAATTTCTTCTTTTGAATTTTCAAAACATATCTTTACAACCAGATCAATCACCTAAAATAAACTAATATAATCCCTCAAAATCAGCCATAAAAATTAACATTAAGGAATATCGATTAATGTAAAGATTGAATTTAAAAGTAATAAAGTTTTTTTGCAATACTGTCGAGTTAATCCATGCATAAGTTGCAAACATTGCAATTCACTCCTTATCCCATATATACCATCAAAATCAACAATAATCTCGTTTCTACTACCATAGACATCAAGAAAATGACTTCCAAAACACTACACACCTTAACCCCATACTATTTTACTTTTAAATAAAAAAATTACATTTAACCAATTATAAGGTTTATTTGTAGGAAATCCATTATTGAATCTTTAAAATTCGCTCTGCTTGGTGCCAATGTAAGATGATGTTGTGTTTTTTCAAATTTCTCTTTCATTTCAATATGTTTTTCTGACTGCAAACCAATCATATAATAGGTTAAACTACCATTACACTTAAAAATAATAATAACATAAACCATAACAATTAAATATGGAAAATGCTATATTTGAATAAATAATATTAAAAAAATGCCTTTATTTGTTGCTTATTCCTTTTTTGCAAAAGACTAGTTAGGTTGATTTTGCATTGCATAGCAACTGAGTATTCACTCCTTTTGCTAGTTGAGACATCACTGTCTAAAAGTAGTATAAAATTCTTTGAATTTCCTGTATTCGTTTTTACATCCCTTTATGTCTGCAACAGCTTATTTGCATTCATCTTCACAATAAGTTTTAAAGCTTCCATTTCCTCTTAAATTTATTATTACGTTTCTTCTCTTACGTGAAGTTCTATTAATTTGCTTATTGGCCTTATAGATCTACTGTAGTCAAATAATTCATCTAAACTACATTATTTTCCCTCTTCATTGCCTTTATCATCAGCCTTTCTTAACTTTTTTTTTCCTACGGATGTTTCAAACAACTTATATAAGATAAAATCTCGTGGAGAAAACTTATCACCCATCTTATGCCCAAGCATATCATTAAATTTATGCTCAAGTATATCTAATTTATCATTAATGTTCTTAATATTAAACTTCATATGCTATATTATAGGTACCAATTTATCCTATATGATAAAAATGAAAAACACGTTCAGAAATTAATATTTTAAATAAATTTCATCTACATTCAATCAATTCAAATTTCTATATGAACCATTTCACAACATTGGCAACTTATGCTCTTTCTTATCTTTGATATCTTAAAAAAAAGACAGATTTCAATAGATGTTCTTCCTCATTGCTTCTTGTTTGTTTCTTTTATCTTCGTTTACTTTTACATAAACTTCTTTTACACACTAAGCTTTCCTTCATTAAAACTTTTTTTTTATTTTCCTCTTTATTTCTTTTCCTCCCTATTTATCAATTTTTTTCTATTTGAAAAAAAATTTACCTTGTTTTCTCCAAACCTATTACTTTAGGTTTAAAATGGAAAAAATCAGTTTGCTTAGATTTTTTTCATCTTTTTATTCTATCGAGAAAAGTACAAATACAACATAAATTCTATTTCTCTTTCATTTACCTACTATTATAAGTAACAAGTTAACGTGTTTTAATGAAAATACCAACATTAATGGTTTAAAATGGATTTCCTTCATCCAATGGTTATAGCAGATTTGGTTCTCACTGAAAAAATTTGCATTGTAGTTAAATTTTCGTAGTAAAAAAATAACATGGCCCTCATTATTGATTTGTGTTAAGCTCAGATGAAAATTGGATTATAGTACAAAGGATTAGTACTTTCACTCTACAACAGATTCGATAACTCGATTCGAAACGTAAGAGCTGAATTACAGGATCTCAGCATAAATTTTGATTAAAAAATACATAAAAATCTCAAATAAATTTGGTTTAAAAAATGAACGCTTAAAAACTTTATTTTAAAAATAATGATGAATTTAATATTAACAAATTACCTTCCATAGACTACTTATGATGCAAAATGACGATGATAAGTTGCACTCTTGGGACTGTTGGCCAAAAAAATGGAATTATACGGATGCCAATAGATAGATCGTTAGGTGCACCTGGCCACATACTACACTAAAAGCTTTGTAACTTTTATGGAATTAGCATTCCCAAAATTAAAACCTGCTTTGACCTAGCAAATATCGATTGGCAGCAAACTCCAAGGTATATATCAATATAAGCTACATGTAACATATCTAACCAATATAGACACTACCAAATATCATGTATAGTCATAGACCATTAACATAGCATGTGAAAATAAACATAAAATATACAGTTTAGTTCAGTTGATTCAAGCAATTATCTTTATATAAGAGATGATATTTAGTAGGTTTGGTATTTCAATCTCAAAAACAACAATCCCTTTTCTTACTATTATTTTGAAATTGTAATTTCCATTGTACCAAAATTATATATATATATATATATATA
>JBBYHL010457480.1:0-13152 GCA_038381835.1 Adansonia madagascariensis | reverse complement strand
AAAAGAAAGAGTCGGGCTTGAACCTTAAATGTTGAAGCTAGGCATAGCTCGTTGCTTAAACCGATTTTATTTTTTGTATACACATTTTCAGGTCAAATATTTTTTTCAAGTCCCTCAAATATTGGATGAATCTTCAAGTTTTAGATGGAGCTTAGCTTGTGAAAAGATTTATCTTCAACTTTTTATTTCTAGTAAATAATTATATTTACTGAAAATCAAAAGGATGTTGTAAAAACCAAATTTTGTCCGAGCAATTTTTGGGTCGCTCGTTATTTGATACGGTTCGATTAGTTAAGCCATTTTTAATGTGTTTTGTTAGTTTAGTTAATTGGGCCTAATTCATTTTAACTTTGGCATGTTTTGTTTCGAGATGTGAGTGGGCTTGATAACCTAAATTGATTTAAGAAAAAATACAAAAAAAAAAGACAAAAAAAGCTAGTTGTCATGCTGACCAAGGTAGTGACTCTTCCTATTTGCAAATTCAACAATAGCAGCTTTGTTGTTTATTTAATTCCCAGACCACTAGCCACTTCAAGCTTTTTTGGTGCATATAATCACAAAAGGAGAGAGCTAGAGAAAAAAGAGATCAACAAAAAAAACTTAGCAAAGAATTCTCGTAAAAACTTCACAGAAAAATACAAAATAGAAGCTTTAAAAAACCACCCAAAAGCATAAGAAAAATCTAAAATTCAAAGTTGGGTTTTTTAGTAAAGGAGCTTTAAGGCTATTTTGGAGAATCCTAACGATGAAAAGGAAGGTCATGTAGAAGGAAAAACATACCAGCATTTGTAAATGATCCAATGGTGGATGGCGGTAGGATTTGAGGTAAAAGGCTTGAATTTCTCTTGTAGATTTAGAAAAATCTAAAAAGATGTAGGAAAAAACCAACCTCGAATTCAGAAAGAGAAGGTCAAAAAGAGTCTAGGGATAAAGTGTCAAAGTCAATGACCATCAATGAATGGTGACTAGCAACGATGGTCGGTGATCAATTATCAGATACCTTTCTAATTCCATCGGTATTGAGGATTCAGAATATCATACATTGATCAATTAAAGAGAGATTCAATAACTAAAAGAAAGGTCAATTCTTTGGGATCTTTCCTTCAGTTTCTAAGTTTTTTTTTTTGTTCTAGTTTTGGGGAAAAAGAAAGGAAATAGAAAGGAAAAAAGAAAAGAAAAAGAAAGGAAATAAAGAAAAAAAGAGTTAATGGCTTGGGATTTGAACCTAAGCCATGCTTGGTCAAGCACAACCTATACGCTAACCAGCAGGTCAGCCTAGTCTACCTAACCTAGGCTTAAAAAAAAAGTTTTGAGTTGCCTAAGTCCACCCAACTAGTAAGGGAAGCATAAACATTTGGGCCTCATACCAAAGTTTTATTAAGGGTGAAGAGAGCTCTTTCGCAATGAAGTTTGGCCTCATGTAAGTATTGGATTTCAAAAATCATCAAAACATAAAAATAAACGCAGCGAAAATAATAAACATAGAATTAGCTGTACTTTCTTACGGATCTTTAGAAAAGGACTTACAAGTAGTAAACAATAAAAATTTAATTCAAGATTTAGTCATCTATATGATGAGAAGATACCTTAAGTTTATATGTAAAAATCTAAACAGCAAAGCACCAAAAAACTATTTTCTTGAAAGATTCTTGATGACCACAAGCAATACACGTGTCCTACCTCTAATGGTTATCCACACTAGTAGCTGTTGAAACCTTCTTGAAGCTCGGTGGTTCTTTAGCGCTAGCTAGAAGTGTTATCAACCCTTAACCAAAAGATAACTTTAAATCCTAAATCAAACTAGAACCAATAAGAGAGAATAGAGGAAGTTTACGCCAAGCACAAAATCTCTTAGTAAGATGGCGCAAATTAGGATTTGTGTTTAGGCTGGAATATTTTTGAAAAAAACTAAATTCTATCTCATAAAATATTCTCTCAATATATTTACAGCCTCCTATCTCAAAATTAGGTTAAAAATTCTCTCTTAAGCCTTTCGACCGTATATCTATATATACTAGATTAATCTTACTCCTAATCAGATTTAGAATGGAATAATTTGACATAGATAAAACTCCCTAAATAAGTTAACTTATTCTCCTTGTTTTAGGTTAATTAAATGGTCAACTATTCCTCCCCACCTTAGCCAAAATACCCAACAAAATTGGGCCAAAGAAAGCGGCCAGAAAGCGGCCAACAAGCTTGGTCCATATACAGTGCAATTCAAGGTATTTTTGACCAAACTTGTGTTTCTTTGAATTTAATCTAATTAATTCAATTTTATTTATTCTAAATAAATAACATTTATTTAATAAATATAATTATCGAATAATTATAAAAATTAAATAAATAAATTAGAAACACAATTTAGCTAGTATATACACATCCCTATGGATTTTATCATTATAAAATCCTTAATTTAGTTAAAACTATTTCTATCTCAGTTTTAATATTATTTAATATTAATTATCTAATAATTAATATTTCAATAATATTAGAAAGAATAAAAATAATTATTGAGATAGGATATTTGATTCTAAATCAAATCCTGAATCTAGTTGAAATCCTATTTGTTACAACATGGCCTAGATATGAATCTTAACTAACTTGACTTAAAATGCGATGCGAGTGTACTCTTGTTCTATGTACATCTATGTAAGGTTGTTTTTTTTATCTTTATGGGACCTATCATTATTATTTTTATTATTTTATTTTTGGAGATAAAGTCGTCAAGATAAATCGCTCACTCGACTTAACCCTAAATAGTCATTACAAAATGACTATTTATTTTTCTGAGAGTCATCACCAATCTAATTTTTGGCTAGGTGAGATTGGTTACTTACTAGAGTTTGTATTTTGAGGCTCACGAAACCCTTAAAATCAAACTCTGAAGTCTGTGATAATATTAAAGATCATTTAAAAGGGTTCAGGAGTCGATTATAATCATGAGTAGGGATCGATCCCTCTTATGATGCTCGGTAATCAATGCCTTATTAATCATCTGTTAACAAAAAATTTGATTTTTAATTCAGTTTCAATATCTAGTATTTAATTAAAATTCTTGTATATATAAATTTTATGAAACATATTTATTATTCCATATGAGAAAATCAAGTTTTTAATATTTTTGAAAATTAAAATGTTTTTCGCACCCTAGCAAAGAGCTAAAAAAATACAAAAGGTTTTGTCACTATATCTTACATACCCCACAAGAGTACCGGAGGAATACGAAAGTTTTCCAAAGATCAAAATATCTTTCGCACACCACTGGAGGGCTGGAAGAATACAAAAGGTTTTCAAAATTCAAAAATTCCTAATTTCTTTTGTTAAAAAGGATATCTTGTTATTAAAATAATACACGAAACCTTTTTAAAGGTTAGGAGGCATTCCACGTATTACTTTAATTCGAAGACATTGTCTTAATTTTTCTAAAAATTCCAATTTTATAATAAAACTTATGCTAAGTGTCCCTAATGTACACCTTTGACATAGAAGTATCTAGGTGACCTTAAAGGACTTGGCTCCAAAATAAATTATTAAAATAACCCTAAGGTATACCTTTAACGTGAAAGTATTTCGGTAACCTAAAGGACTCAATGACATCATAAAAGAATGAACTTATTCTTACTGTGCACCTTTGATATGAAAGTATCCTGATGATCGCATAGGTCTTGGTTCTAATATAAATTACTAAAATATTCCTAAGATCTACCTTCAACAGTAAAATATCTTAGTAACCCTAAAAGACTCGATAACTTCATAGATAAATCTATCCCTATTATGCTCCTTTGACATAAAAGTATCTTGTTGATCATAAAGGACTTGGTTCAAATAAAAATTTCTAAAATACCCCTAAGGTATACCTTGACATTGAAGTATCCCTATAACCTTAAAGGACTCGATAATGATATGGAATGACAATTTTACCCTAAATTGTTAACTTGGAAAACAAATATGACCTAAAATGCAAAAATTACTAAGAGGTCCTTATATTTATTAAAATTACATTTTAACCCTAAAATGGCTAAAATGCTAGAAATATTCCTAAATGACCAAAATACACTAGATAGGTTATTAGGTATAAGAAATGACCATTTGACCCTAAAATGCAATGCTTTACTAAATGGTCCCTAAACTTTTCTAACTTTGCAATATAATCCCTACATGACATAAAACGCAAAATCAAACATCAAATACATCCAAATCAACATGAAATCACATCAAAGGTCACAAGAAGATTTGGCCAAGCATCGTTGGCCTTGGAACAATTTTTTAAACCTTTTAAAATTACAAAAAGGTCCCTAAAAGTTTACAAATGTATAAATACATTTAAACATGTTAAAAATGTGTGAAAAACATCCCCAAGGGTGCATGATGCATTCAGCCAAGCATGATAGGCCTTGAAACAAAATTTTCATTTTTACAAATCAGTCCCTAAAATTTCCATATTTACAAAATAGCTGACATTCACAAACAAGTCCATGCATGGTTCTGTGAACTTGGAAAATACCTTTCCAAGGCCTTGAAATTTTTGGTAAAATTATTTTTAGGCCCCTACTAGTCTGAAATATAATAAAATAGTCCAAAACAACATAAAATCAAGCATAAAAATTTATTCCAAGCATATTATCAAATTCAACCAAGACTAATAACATCCAAAAATAAATTTTTTCTTCATATAATTTCATAACTACGTATCTTAAATTTTATCCAGCTTTAATATGCATGAAATCATTAAACATAATGAATATGTCAACATATTTTATCATGAATCAACATGAAAACACCAAGGAAAATAGATGACTACTTAATAATCAATCTCAGATATTTTAGGACTACTAAGGAAAAGGCCTGGACAAAATTAAGTGTTTATACTATTTCAACTAGAAATTGTATTTATACACCTTTTACACTACATGTCTCAATTTAGATGTTATTTACATAAGATAATCTTATTATTAATAATATCTTAAACAAAATCTAGATTTCACAAATTTCATTTTGCTTGAATAATTGAACCTTTTAACTAAATCCTTCATTCAAATTACATTTTATTTAATTAAGTCATACTTAATAAATCTCAAATTTAATCTAATAGATCTACCTTATTATGTGTTACCCATTAGGTTCCCAAAATGTTGGCAATGAACATAAATAATCCCATTAACTATGTTCATAGAGCGAGATCTAGCAACCTATCATGACCACTTAAATGTTGAAGAGTCAGTGTGACCTTATGGAAACCTTTTAGTGTAGTATGGTCCTTTCACCATATATCCCAGATTGAGGATGACCATGGTTTAGTTTCTACCTAATCCTCTATCCATATTAATTCTTACAACTCATGGTAAATGTTCATGGATCTATAAAGAACTATTCTTTATAACCCGGTTATGTTTTGGCCAGAGACTTTATTCTAATTAACCAGAGTTAAGAACAATCATGAGATTTCTTCAACGTCACTTGGAGCACTGAATCCTCTCTAGATCACTCATTCATCTACCATATGATTCATACTCTACCTAAAACCACTCTACTATCAGCAACCATCTATTGTGGACATGTTCATTATGGAATCAAAGCATAATACTCCTCATACGAGATGACCTACTATCACAAGTCTGAAGACTATTATACATGACTGATACATAAGAACATATTCCATAGACACTTGAGTGACTTATACCAAATAGAGTTTGCATTAAGGCCATGTTTAGTGAACTTTTCCACAAAACAAGGGCCTATATGCTATCCCAAGTATCTCGTTTACTTTAACCTCTATGAGATCAAAAGGTTGCATGCATCCCATGCATGGAGGCTTAGCATATACTAGTCTTTGTGCATTTTTAATTCCACATCTTGACAATATAATGCCTTGGAACATTTTAGAAACATGACATTAATGCATAAGGATCTCATTAATGTAATTGATTTACGAACTTTGCAAGGGCATTATGCTTCAAGGGCTTCATCTAATTTGTGTTTGCATGAGTGTCAATGATGCCACTAACATGAAGGAAAAACTATGTTACTTTAACACAGTAACATGTATGTAGTTATTTGACCATGTAACCGATGTCCAAATCTGATTGGTTCAAGGACATACACCAACAAAGAGTTAAAAATACTATGTAAAATAGACTGGGTTTGAAGGGGATAGGCTTTTATGTTTTGAGTAATTTTTTTATTTATTGTGAAATATTTATTTAAATGCCTATTGATGATATTCGTTTAATGTCTTTGATTTTTTTATATCATTGACTTGATTTTTAGTTTATATCATGCTCATTTGATGTGTTAAAATATGTTTTTTAATTACCCCCAAGTTAAGTCCATGTTACCTTCAATAAATAGAAACTAACATGGATTTATTGTTGTCTATCAATCGGTTCTCAAATCTTAGGGAAAAATTAAGCTTTTCATGTTTGAGATGCATATGGGGTTAAAATTTTCCTTAAAACTCGATTTTACTATTTTACACAAATTCATGCAAAAGTAGGGGATTAAATCGAAATAATGACTAGTCAAAACTGAGGAAACCGAAACCAAGTTAAGATAGAGTTAGAAGGTACTAATTTCGGGCATTATAGGGATGTTGATACTTCTCCATACTAACCAACTCTCGAGCCTAACTAACAAATCTTTAGACCATGTAGGGCTTGGAATTGATTCTTTTTAGGCAATTGATCGCACATAGCCTAAATAATCAGTGGTGACTTTAACCATTGGCCACTTTAAGGTGGCCATACAAGATCAAATATTATGAGCGATTTGTCTGACAATCTTCTCTCCCATTAAAAAAGGAAAAAGACACATTTTCATCAAGAATTTTATTATTTCCCTTATATATTTACATCGTGCACTCTTCTCACTCCACAAAGATTTTCCAAGGGGTATATTGCAATAACTTGACAACTTTGCTACGGACTAATTTAGAAAGTTAGGCTTAAAATTAGCCATATATTGATTGGTTCACGATTTCTTTATTTTCCATCATTATTTATCTATAATACCTTTTCATTTTTGTCTATTAAAACTTTAACTTTTCTTGGTTTTTGTTTTGTGATTGTTAGGGACTATCTTTTTCCTGAATAAATATCAATTTGATATATATATGGTAATTAAAGATAAACAAAAGGTTTGATTATTTCTCTGACGCACACTATGTACCTATATTTGTATTGGATTCTCACCAAACTCCACGGTGGGATTGGTGCCGACTATTAAGAAGAAGTGAACTATTAACCTTCATGAGTAACCCTTTGCATTAGCATAGCATGAACTTCCAGGGTGTAAATTACCTATGTCTCTCATGATTAACCCTCAAAATTTGCATAAAGAAATACATCCACTAGATCAAACCTATTCTGCCAAGCCTACAATAGGCCTAGGATCAACGTGCCTCAGTTATCTTTATTCAATGGAAGAAAGATTTGAATACTGATTCAAATTCAACTCAAACCTATATAGTGAGCCCTATGAGCTAAACTCTGTCAAATCGTACTAAAATAACCCAAAAATAAAAATATTTGGGGAAATGTTTCTTACCTTTGCTCTTACATACCGTAATTATGTACGCGATAGTGAATGAACATTGTCGCCCTTAATTATCATTTCATATCTTAAAAGACATTTGATGTCTTGCTTCTTTGTTAGGCATACCATTGTGCTGCCCAATCGATAGCTAACCTTTGTCAATAAGTAGGTGGTGGCAAGTGAATGTTGCTACTTACAAAGCTCCGTATTGCCCTAAAAAGAGTCATATCCAACCCAAATGAACTGTTATGCTATCTGAATAAAGGTTTAATGCATATTTGTCATAGATGGTGATGAACGAACATCACTACCTAGTCGATTAATTTCATCCCCATGAGGTACCATATCACCGCATTAGGGTAATTTTATACCCGAACATGTCATTATGCTATTCATGTATACTTAGTTTATCATAATATATGCAACTATCATGTTTGCCCCTAGGCATAGTAACGCCTATTGTTAGGGTAATTTTTGTGATTTATTTTCTTTCTCATTCCTTTGTTCACTATTTTTTATTATCATTGTCTTGCCATTGAATTATTTTTTCTTTTGATGTTGCATGCATTATTTCATCATACTCATCATTATGAGACAATTGGCTAAAGTTTTAGTGTTCAACAAGGGGTGTCCATCATGGAGCAACAATTCATTTTTGTTCTTAAGTTTTTTTTTTAAAAAAGTCAAAGCATGGTCAAAGGGTCGACAACACAAAGATGAGGATGTCCTTAAGCCCAATTATGCCTCAACGATACACGAGAGGGTCAAAATTGGGCACTATCAAAACGATTGGCAAGATTTGAAATGCATTTGGGCTAATTAGCATAGTATCGAAAATGAGTTATTCAAGAAGAGATATAGGGACATAGTCTTCTTACTTTAGTCCATTTGGATTTTGGTCTATTACAAGTAGTATTACAATTCTGAAATCTAACATACTAATGTTTCACCTTTAATCAGGAAGTATGGTCCCTACCATCGATGAATACACTACATTGCTCAACATTGAAGGGGCTAAGTCTAATAAGATATGTTGTAAAGTGTTGCAACCTCTACCTTTTAAGAAGAGATTAGCATAGATCCTCAAAGCCATAGAGTCATGGATCAATAGCCACTTTAAGGTGAAAGGGAATAATAAATGCATTTCTTAGGCTAGTATAAAGGAAGCAATGATGAGTATCACTGATGCAAGGAAAATTCAAGATATTTATGCTTTGGCAATATACGAACTAGTTATACTCTTGAAGGCTTTATGCTACAATGAGGCAGAAGTCATAAATTTTTTCTTCCAATTGTACTGTAATATAACCACCTACCCACCATTATTACCAAAATCATTTGAGCCCTTAAGTTTTGGTAGAAAATAAGGATGGATCAATTCATCGAGCCTTGCTTTTTACATTTGGCCTGTCAACCATTTCTGCGTTGAAAAGAAAAAAATGTTACATAATTTCTTGCATAACTTTAGCCTTCTCTCTAAGGTCATGGAGAAGGAGTAGCCCCAAGATAAGTCTGAAAAGTAGTAGGTCAAGAAGTTTTGGAATCTCAAAGGAAAAAAGGTTATATCAAAGGCCCTATGTATTTTCTCTTAATCAATCATATATAGATGCAAAAAATCATAGCTGTATGCCACTTATAAATTGTAGGGAAGCACCAGCTATGCACCTTTTTTAGTTCTATGATAGTTTCAATGAGGATAATTCATCTTTTTTGTTTAAAACCTCGACCATTTGGCTTTGACTATGGTAAAGCTAAATACAAGTCAAAAGTCCAGTCAGCCTTCTAGGCTTGGAGGCAAGTCCACTGTATAAAAAGGTATTAAAGAGGAAGCAACATGACTCTCAAGTATAATGTACGGAGGATTCACCTTATCAATGACACCTTACCGCTATCCAATGTTGGGATAACTCAAATCTTGATTGGCAAGTCTCTTTCTAAGATTGAACTACTGAAACAGGAATTTGAACCAAAAAAAGGCAACCTTTGCCATAAAAATTACTTGTTTAAGGGAAAAAAGAGTTAACTAGAAATAGACATCTACCTTTAGGGCAAAAAGATAAATAGGATTGTCAATTAGAGAGATCATATCAAGAAGGATCTCAAAAGTCTAAGGAAGGACTATGTGACATTCCAAAGAGGAAACAAGTACTAGCGCATCGATAAGTCATCAGCTGAGTGGGAGGCAGAGCTTACTGCCCTCAATAAAGAGCTAAGTCAAGGGAAATAAGAGGCCAAGGTTAATAAAGAGAAGCTCAATAAGGTCTGTGCCCTCACATCAACCTATCAAAGAAGGAACAGACATCTTAAAGCTTGAGTATGAGATTCGAGAGTATACAAGGTTAAGAATAATGTTCTAGAACTCAGGATTTGGGACTTAAAACAATCCCTATAAACTTATCAGTATCACATAAGAAGCTAATGAGAGCACTGAAACAATAAGAACAAGAATGGCAATAGATGGTTGATCAGGCATGTTAGAATTATCAAGACCACCATCACTGTCTTATCGAATATATTCAAATAGCCCAGGTAGAGGCGGATAATATGGTCGAGGTAGCCTAATCGTTGAGGTGAGATATCATACCTATTGGAAACTATGAACAAGAATTATTGTGTATTTTTGGAACATATAATTAGACAATGTAATTATATTAAACATTTTCAAATATAATCACATGTAATCAAACTCCATTTGTTACCTTATAAACATGCTATTAGTGAAATTGTTCCATAAGCCAATTTTCTCTGTTGCATTTGCATAACTAACTCAATTCTTTTATTGTTTTATTTATTTATCCATATTAAGAGTCATTTATTGTTATCATTCCATACTTATCATCATCTCATCATGAGCATTATCAATAAACATATTTTTTGATGCCATAAAAGTCTAATAAAAGAATGGTTATAAAAATGCAAGGGATTCTAAAATCAGACAGAGAACATGGAACTAACCATTCCATATTAATACAATACTCACTACCACAAAAAGATCATGGAGAACGATCATATGGCATGTATTAAATAATTTAAGCTAATGTACAAAAAGTCTTAAGATCAAATGCTCCGTCAATAGAATGAAATGTAAGCTTAGATCATGAAACTTATAGAGTCAATGTCCACCTCCGTGAAAGATAAGGGACAAGCAAGTACCATGGATACAGAAAACAATTGGCCAAATAAAAGAATCATCTTGTCGGTAGTAATGAAGCTACCTAAGAAAAGGTTCAACATGAACATCGTCTAATATGGTGCCAGCCCTGTCGATACCACCAATAATCTAGCCAAACCTTATGATGATGAATTAATTCATCCCTAGGTTTCAAGGGGTAAATATGGGAATCTCTCTAGCTGATCTCATAGTCTTTGATTATAATGAACAAGAAAAGATGAATGGCCTAAAATATGAAACATCTATCAACAACATGAGTAAATATCAACATCTTAAGAAATACCTCTAGCCATCAAGGGGAGTGATAAGTTTAGAGCCATTGATGCAAAATTTATGTTTTTGGTGTCCACCCTTATCATTCCTCCAAAGTTCAAGACATTAAACTTTGAGATGTTCAATAAAACTACTGACTCTGCTGTCCACATTGAGATGTACCTTAGGAAAATGGCTAAATATAAGAAGAACAAAAAGCTTCTTATACATTACTATCAGGATAGACTGACCGGGGTAATCACCCGATGGTATATCAAGCTTGACAGTACCAAAATCTAACCATGGGCTGACTTAGCTAGGGCCTTCCTAAATCAATATTAACCTGTGTCAGATTATGTTCTCGACAAATTCTTTTTCATGAACTTGAAGAAAAAGGTGGTGAAAAGTTTCAAACGGTATGCCCAGCGCTAAAGAAAAAAAGTAGCCTTAGTTCAGCCTTAGTTAACTGAAAAAGAAATGATCATGTCACAATGTAAGTTAACTGAAAAAGAAATGATCATGTCACAATGTACCCCGAGGTGGATCCTTATGGATCTATGGGTTTATATGACTTAAAATATTTTCTTGACTTGGAAATGTCTTCTTGACCGAGACTTTTGTTTGGCGATGTGATGAGAATGAGAATGTACGGATTCTCGACATGTGGTTTAGTGAAAGAGACCATAAGACAAATTGTTCATCTTATTGGTCTCGAATAACCATCATGAAATGGTCAACACTTGGAGTCACCACCGATCATTTCAGGTTAGGCATGATCGGATGCCTATTGAAACCTATGTTTTGAGTTACGAAACTCAAAACATCGATCTCGTGGTCTACATAGTACAAAGATTCGTCATTGGATTCAAGAATTGGTTACACACGATGAGGTATGAACCTCTTCGCGATGCTCAAAATCGGTACCTTACTAGCTATGTCTTATCTTGGTTTTGATTTTTTCGATCTTAATTTGTCATTATTTTGATATAACCCCTTTTAATGTGTGAATGTTATAGAAATACAAATCCAGGTTTTAATGAAGAAGATTTAATCTTATATATGCCCCGAAAAGATGGCGAATATAGAGATTTTCAATAAAATGACCTTTAGATTTTACTTTGAAAATGGAATGTTCCACTTTGGGCATTGGAGAGATACCCATGCGAAACATTACCTTTAATTTTATTTGAAACGTTTTGAAAACATGAATGCAAATAATCATCACAAAGAAATCATGTTAGTAAAGCAATAAATGAAATAACATAACATGGATCATTCAATGCAATGATAAAGAAAATGGGTGGACTATTGGAATTTATCTCGCTACTGGCATCGATTATCTGGGAATAATCGAATCGACAATTTTCAAGATGCATCTGGGTTTCTTGATTAAACAAGGTTTGTTTGACATATTCATAAAAGTCTGAGATGGAGAAAAAAATTAATTATAGTTGGAAGGTAGGGTTGGAGTATCCTTTCGGATAGGTGGGGTTGGAGTATCCCCGAAGATGACAAATAATTTTGACAAAGGAGGATTTTTAAATCTTGAAAATTTTGAAAAGCGAGGTTGGAGTATCCCCTCGGAAGGTCAGAGTTGGAGTATCCTCATGGATGACAAATCATTTTGACAAAGGAAGTTTTTCAACCTTGACAATTTTGAAAAGTGGGGTTGGAGTATCCCCTCAAAAGGTCAAGATTATAGTATCCCTAAAAGTGGTATATCTGACACTTCTTTAAAGAAGTCAAGTTAGAAAAATTAAGTTGATAAAATCTTATGATTTAGAAGACGGGTGAGCATTTTGACGACTTTTGGTGAAAGGAATTATTGTGAATGAGGATGGTAAAAATGTAAAATGTGTTTGTGCCTTGATACGAGCCAATGGGAGGTTAAAGCTTGTTCTCGAGTTTGGTCGGGGTGATACGAAGACATTCGAATGTCTCCAGATGAAATTTGGGGAGACAACTTAATTTCGACCATAACAGAAAATAGGGGATAGCATTGTGCTATCCTACTTCCCAAATTTATTCTAAATTGGTTTGAAGGATTTAGAGGGTGGACAAGATACCGCTAGAAAAGTAACTCGATGAGGGTCAATCTAAAAATATTCCCAATATCCGAAAAGTCACTTTCTAGGGGAATAAATTTTCAAGTTTGGATTGATAGTGCTGCTGGCAGAGCATATGAGGGACAAGGT
>JBBYHL010457469.1:0-15201 GCA_038381835.1 Adansonia madagascariensis | reverse complement strand
GAGTTTTCTCTTTGTTAATAAGGCTTAACTTCTCCAAAAGGTGCCAAGGATGCTAGTTTTCTACCTAACCAACCTGACTAGACTTTTCTCTTTTAATAGGGCTTAACTTTCTTAAAAAGTGCCAACAATGCCATTTTTTACTAACCAAATTAATTGGGCTTTTTCTCTTTTAATAGGACTTAATTCCCTAAAAGGTGCCAACGATGTTGGTTTTCTACCTAACCAACCCAATTGGACTTTCACTCGGGAAGAATGATATTATCCTAAATTAGCATCCACTAGGAAATATTGTACTCCATTAAAAAACAATGGGTAGATCTTGTTAAAAAAATCCTATAATGCATGATCAATGCATATGCATGATTCCTCTTTCATGTTAATATGCAATCATAACCGTAAAGTATTCATGAGAAGACAACCTGAACAAAGCTAGTAATCAAAATGTAACTAAGGCAAAGCCAATAGTAAAACAATTTGATGAAACCAAGAATTGAAAAAATAACCTTAGGTGAAACCAAGAGTTAACATATAGCTTTGGCAAAACCAAGAAAGAACGAATGACCTTGGGCGAAACCAAAAATAAACAAACAACCTTAGGCAAAATCAAAACTCAAAGGAATTAACTAGGTAAAACTAAAAATCAAAAGACATCTTAGACGAAACCAAGAACAAACAAATAACCTTAGGAAAGGTTTTGAAAACTATGAAAAACATCTTAATAACCTTAAGAAAGGTTTTGAAAACTATGAAAAATATCTTTAAGAGAGGCTTTTAAAGACTTAAAAAAATCTTCAGGAAAAGCTTTTGAAATATATTAAAAATGTCCTCAACGAGAGGCTTTAAAACACTCGAAAAATATTCTCAATAAAGGCTTATAAAATCTTAGAAAATGCCTTCAAGAGAGGTTTTAAAAAGTCTTAATGTCCTCAAAAGAGGCTCTTAAAATCACTGAAAAAATCTTCAAGGAAGGCTTTAAAAATCTCTACAAAATAACCTTAAATGAAGTTTTCAAAAACTCTAAACAATGTCCTCAAGAGCTTTAGAATACTCTAAAAAATATCCTTAAGAGAGGTTTGATAAGTTTCTAAAACTATCTTCAAGAGAGCTTTTTAAATCCTTGGAACTATCCTCAAAAGAGGCTTTTAACATCTTTGAAAACATCTTTAAGAGAGGTTTGTGAAATCTCTTAGAACGTTCTTAAGAGAGGCTTTTGTAAGCTTCGAAACATGTCCTTAAAAAAGGCTTTAAAATTTCATATGAAACATTTGTCTATATCACAATTCAAAATCTCCATTGAAAATGTATTGCAATACACAATATAATATGCCACAAATTATGTCATGAAAGGATGTGTTTTATATGCAATGATACTATAAATGTTATGCAATGCATAAATTATGTCATGTAACGTTGTGTTTTGTATGTGGTGAATGTCATGCAATGCCAATACCTTATGCAAATGCTATTTGAATCTAGCTAGCAATCTCATTTTTTCCAACCACTTTCCATTTATGGCATCAAAACATCATATTCATCTCATTCCTTTTCTTGCCCCAAAATATAAACACTTTTAAATGGGAAATCATTAGTGTACTCAAGTTTGGATCAACCTTTTTTTATCAATTTCTTTTCCAAGAATGCATCTTAAGCTCCTTATGCTCCAGAAGAGAGCATTCTATTCTCTTTCAAGTCATTTACCATCCAATAATGTTTTCCAAACTCTTATAAAGATCTATGCCCTATTTTTTTCATTCTTATCCTTATTTTAGGAGCAAGATTCATATCAACTTTTTTCCTTTGTTTAGGAAAGTTGTTTGCCTTTACTCATAACTTCATTCTCTTAAAACAATGATTATTTTAAAAAATGTACTTTGTTTAAAGTGTTCATTTAAAAATTTTGGGTTAAAAATATTACCCAAAGCATATAATGTTTGTCTTTTGAAGACTAACAATCCATTACTAAAAAATTCCTGAATGGTGATTTGGTGTTTGCAAATTAGGCCAAAACGTTTAAATACAAGAAAGCCTTGATTAGTCTAGGAGGGTTTCTAAAATAATGAAAGATGTGCCACATTTTTCTAAGCTTTCGAATAGATCAAGTTTCAGAAAACATCGATTCCCCAAAAACCAAATAAAATTAATATTCTCGTACATAGGGACTACATTAAAGAAAGTGAAACTTTGAAAATAAGGCTAAAAAATCAATTTTTATTAAATTTTTATTAAGTTGAGAGTCTTGAAGTGAGCCATTGAGAACCTAGTATTTAATCTTCCTAAGCTCATAGACTCTCAAAACAACGCTTTTGGAATGAATTTTAAAGCATCTAAGACCTTGGAAAAAACTCAGAGAAACCTAAAACACTTGATAGCTTTAACGTTTGGGGATTTTCAGATTTATTCCAGACTATTTCCACCACTAAAAATTACAAATTAAAATAGCTGACTTAAGATAATTAACAATAAAAACAGTCAAAAATACTAGAAAATCATTTTGGACATCAAATGAATTTATAATTGGACATTACTACATAGTACAGCGCATCCAAATGGCTTACCTTGTAGATTTTATACATAATTTATCTGAAATGTCCACTAAACGAGCCATAAATGGTTGGAAAACTTATTAACATATTTTAATTGCAAAATATGAGGAAAAAAATAAAATTGTTATCTTTATCGAAAACAACTCGCTTTAATGTTTAGCTGCTGAACTAGAGCCATCTGAATAGCTCATGTTACGAAATTTCCTATGGGCTCATCCTACCATAAAATCAAGCTTTTGAAAATCTTTTTTCAAAGATTATTTAATGAGAATTCCATTAAAAATATGAAGAAAATAATACCACCAACAACATAGACAAAAATATTATTTTTGACAAAACTATTATGCTACAAATTTGCATTGACTTAAAGACAACACATGTGCCTGAACACTGACTGCAAATTTTTTGAAGTAACTTCTAGATATTCATATGTCCATTGGCTGCACATTGTACATTCTTTGCATGTCAAAGGGAGGAAGAAACCAAAAATCACACTAAAACTCTACCTAGAACCCAAGATGTCATAGCTCAAATAGCAATTGAGAGTCATACGAATGACTTGCTTTTATTGCTTTTCTACAAACTTAGCTAATCTAAACAAATGACAGGGCACCAGCTAAACACACGTACTAAAAACATATAAACTACACCTAAAGGCTCCTAACAAGGCTCCATAAGTTTAAGCTATATGAATCCCATTTAGAAAGTAAAGATGCAAATGCTATAGATAAATCTAAAAAATTAAAAGGAAAATTATTTTCGTCATATTTTACAAGATGAGAGAGATATATCTTATGAGATGACAAGTCCGAACATTTAAAAGTGCTTTGATTAGAAGAGTAACCTAGAAAACTACAAGGATTAGATTTTGGTTAGAACTTATGCTTTAATATGGCTTTAACCAAGGATAACATAGACACCCTGTAAACACCCTATTTTGTCCAGCCAACATCCAAGGCATCAGAGCTCATCACCCGAGACACCATTAGAGTCATTCAAAAGAGCATGGCTAAGGTGAGGTGTTTACGGAGTCAAAGGTATGAAAAATCTTCATTTTTGCATGGATGTAATGATACATAGCCTATATGTATCGATACAAGGACTGTACATCATTAGAATTCAAATTTCCACTATATTTACTGATACAAAAAGGCCATGTATCGATACATAAGTCAATGTATCGATACATAAGCTAGTTGTATCAATATAGGCTTAGATCACAACTAAAATCTCAATTTTAGCCAACATGTATCAATACACAATTGATTGTATTGATACATCTTGCTATGTATTGATGCAATCTTCATTATACCAATACATTCTGGGTTTTTTGCCTGGATGTATCGATACAATACACAACGTATCGATATATTTTATGTATTTTGCCTAATTCGTCGCATTTTCCACCTTTGGCCTTATTGCATTAAAACATGAACTTGGCCATGATTTTGTCACCAAAAATCATCTAATGTCAGACACAGCCCTATTCATATCATATGGAATTCATCTTGGCCCTTGAACATATGATTAACACATTTTGAAAGGTCTATTAAGGTTGGCAATGGGACATTTTATGTTAAAATGTGATTTAATAAAGTCAAAAGGTAGGATTACTCATTTGATTAGCTTATACATGATTTTCTTTGTCTGTAAGAATGATGATTAACTAATCAAATATTGTAAGCACACCTCCTAGTAAAATAACTCATCAAATGGTACATGATAAATGCCTCAAATGCCCCCTTTGTTAGGTCATTTTGATGGCTGAAATGTGGACCTATTTAATGTGATTCTGATACTCAGCAAAGGAAGATACAACTTATTTTAACTCAGCCACCAAACACTCTGCTTATGAACTAGTCCATAGCTTCCCTTTAGCACCTCCTAAAACCCTTCTAAAACCTCTAATTTCTTTCATTTTTACCTTTTAAACTCCCCATATTGCTACCATAACCAAAAGGCTTCATTTATTTATTTCTTTCTTGCTAATCAATAGCAAAATGGGGATAAAAGTGAGCTTAAACCTAAAATTGTTTTCTGCTTAAAGCAAGGCTAAGGTTTAAAACTTTTTGGTATATTTTCCATCCCTTTTCTATTGAGCCAACCATGTTACCATAACCTTATTAAGACTCTCATGCATTATTGTGGCCTTGGTCGTGGTAGTTTTAGGATTTTTTATGACCTTCTTGATGTCTTAATATTGCTTGGATGACTAAAAATCCTATATTTGAGTTTGATATCAAAAAAGTAAATGTATTGATACTTGAGCTAGTTATATTGATATAGGCTTATGTCATAGCCAAAATCATAATTTTGGCAACATGTATCAATACATAAGTAATTGTATTGACATATCTGACTATGTATTGATGCAATCTTCATTATACCGATACATTATGGGTTTTACCTAAATGTATTGATACAATACACAATGTATCAACACATCTAGTGTATTTTGCTTAATTCATGGCATTTTCACCCCTTTGCCCTATTGCTTTAAAACATGAACTTGGCCATGATTTTGGCACCAAAAATCATCCAATATTAGGCATAGCCCCATCCATGTCATATAGAATTCATCTTGCCCTTGAGCATTTGATTAACACATTTGGAAGGTCTATTAAGGTTGGCAAGAGGACATTTTGTGTTAAAATTTGATTTAATAAAAGGAAAAGTAGGATTACTCATTTGATTAGCTCATACATGACTTTCTTTGTCTATAAGAATAAAGACTAACCGATCAAATATTGTAAGCACGCCTTTTAGTAAAATGACTTATCAAATGGTACATGCTAAATGCCTCAAATGCCCCTTTTGTTAGGTCATTTTGATGGCTAAAATGTGGACCTATTTAATGTGATTTTGATACGTAGCAAAATAAGATATGACTCATTTTAACTCAGTCTTTAAACACTCTCCCCATAAACTAGTCCTGTAGCTTCCCTTTGACACCTCCTAATACCCTTCTAAAACCTCTCATTTCCTCCATCTTTACCCTCTAACTCCCCATATTGATACCATAACCTAAAGGCTTCATCTATTCATTTCTTTCTAGCTAATCAATAGCAAAGAGAGGGATAAAAGTGAGCTTAAAGCTAAAGTTGTTTTCTACTTAAAGTAAGGCTAAGGTTTAAAGTTTTTCGGTTATTTTTCATCCCCTCTCTATTGAGCTATCCATGTTACCATGACTTTATTAAGACTTTCATGCATTATTATGGCCTTGGTTATGGTAGTTTTAGGATTTTTATAACATTCTTAATGTCTTAATGTTGCTTGGATGACCAAAAATCGCACGTTTGAGTTTAATATCAAAAAAAAGCCCCAGTTCATGCATTTTTGCTATGCTTTCGTTCATTTTCACGTGCTCATTTTATGTTTAAATGCTCATCCTAACATGTTTTGATTATGCTTATGCATTTTGTTGCATTTGTAGCATGATTTGATTAATTAAATGTGAAATACCTTTTCGTTTTTTAAGTTTGCTCATGTTTGATGCTTCTAATATATCTAGTTTATCACATGCTTGTTAAATTGGCTCTATGATTGTTTGCAAAAAAAAATTATTTTAAAAAACCTCCCAAGCTAAGTCTATGTCACCTTCAATAAATGGAGATTAATTGGTCCTCCAATCTTAGGGGTAAAACAAGCTTTCCACATCTGGATTCATGGTTAAATGAGGTTAAATATTCTTATTTTTAAAATGAAAAATCCCTTTTACTTGTCCTAAAATGATTGTACCTTGATTTTGAGGTCTAATACCCTTTGCTAATGACATAGTTACTGGGTTGTTCCAATCCTAAACTACTTTAGGATAGTGTGAATGAGCTTGCAAAGCCACTGTCACTGATCATCTTAGCAAGGACATTTGGATGTCCATGATTTGAGCCTAGTCTTAAGAAACTTAAAAAATCAAGAAACTCCCCTGTTTTGCCTTGGCAACACTATAGCCACAATTTGAAAAATTATTTCTGAACCCTAAACGATTTTTCTCAAATTTTTTGATATTTTTTCCTTAAAATTCATTGAATTACCTTTCAAATGATACGCCGTTTGCCTCTAGATGTGCCTAGATGAGGAAGTTGTGTTTTTTTAAACTAATGCTATCTAGAACCCTAGAATCAATTATTCATATTTTTTTTGGCAATTTTGGCCCATCAGATGATCTTTTTAGACTTTTTTAAAATATTTGTCCTAAAAGTTTTGGGAAATTCCCTTTCCTAAAGGTATCGTTTGCAATTTGACTATTTCAAATGAGTCTGAGATAATTTTTTTAAGTTTGTTGCACATTTTCCCCTGCACATGCTACCAGTGCTAAACCAAATTTAACTTCAAGAGATTATTCCACTTAGAAATGATTTTTAGGGATTTTAGGATTTTTCTATTTTAATCTTTGTCGAGTTACCTTTTCAATAGTACCTCATTTGCCCTTTAAAGCCCTCGGATGAACCTGGAATAAATTTTGGAAAGTGAATAATGCAATATTTTCCCCTATTTTTTGACCTTCAGAAAATTAAATAAATTTGTCCAAACCACCTTTGTTAGGCATTCGAATGCCTCAAAGCGAATTTGAATAACTTCCACTTATGGAGTCATAAACCATAACTCTGGTCCCCCTTAGGCTTGGATCAACACCCAAACATTTACTAGGATTGATTTTATCTTATTTAAATTATCAATTTTAATTTAAAAATATATATTTTCTCCAAAAGAATATCTAAAATCATTCCAATTTCTAAAAGAAATTCCTAAATTTTTCATCTTTAGGGGATATTTTAACCCTATTTTTGAGGAGATACTCCAACCCTACTTTTCAAACCTCACTTAAAGTCTAAATTTTCTCTTTCTTGGCATCCCTAGGCCTTTTAATCAAAATATCCTTTTTCTACACCTTAAATGACCATCGAGTCTAAATGTTCCTCAAAATTGTTTATTCTAGTTATTATTTTATAAACAAAGACAATGTCAAAATACATTCCAGTCATCCTTCCGTTTCTATGTTTTGTTATTCTTTTTTCTCTTACTAAAACGTTTCTCTTTGTGGAGTCTTTTTTGCATTCATATTTCCAAATTGTTTTTGAAAATTATAAGGTAATGTTCCGTGTTGGTATCTCTCAATGCTTGACATAGAATATTTGATTTTTAAAAACTAAATCCAGAAATCATTTTTCATCAAAAATCCCTATGTTGTCTACACCTCTAGGGCACATATGAGATTTAAATTTTCTTTAAAACTCTAATTTACTCATTTATACAAAATTCACACATTAAAAAGTGATTATATTGAAATAATGATAAGTCGAAACCAAAGAAATCGAAACCAAGTTAAGACATAGCTAGCAACTATCGATTTCAAGCATTGTGCAGATGTTAGTACTTCCCCAGACGTAACCTACTCTCGAACCTTTTTAAAATGAACTTTAATGCACACAAACCATAAAATTGGTTCTTTGAGTTTCGTAACTCGAGGTATTGATTTTAATATGTGTCTAGTCTTTGCCTATTTCATGGTGGCCATCCAAGACCAGTTGGATGAGCAATTCATTCAATGATCTTCTCTTCTTACTCTTACCTTATTACACCTAATCCTAATCCTAATCAAGGGATATCCCAAAGGCATATCCTTTTTTAATTTGCATGCGCCTCATATCTGAGCGATCAAGTTAGTGAGGGCACGTTGTGACAACTTGGCAACTCCACTAGGGAGATATTTAGAGAGTTAGGCCTGCAAATAACAATACCTTTCTTAGTTTTTGATTTTCTCAGTTTAGGTCATTATTTAACAATAATCCCCTTTCATCTTTGCCTACTACTCTTTCAAACTATAATCCCCTTTCATTTTTGTCTACTAATCTTTTATCTATCATGGGTTTTGTCTTTTAATCGTTAGGGACTACCTTGATCCCAAATAAATATCTATCCAGCAAGTATGTCAATAAAGGGTGAACAAAAGGTTTAATTGTTTCCCTGACACACATTGTGCATGTGCATTTGCATTAGATTTTACTAAACTCCATGGTAAGATTAGGGTCCCAAAAAATAGGAGGAAAAGAGTTATCTGCCTTCATAAGTAGCCCTTGACATTGGCATAGCAAGAGCTTCTAAGGTGTAAATTAACTATGTCTCTGATGAGTAACCCTTCTCATTTGCATTAAAAAAATACATTCATCGAAATAAACCCATTCTGCCAAGCCGACGATAGGCTTAGGATCAAGGTACCTTAGCTATCCTTACCGGACAGTAGAGGGATTTAGATACAGATTTAGAAGTCAACAACCCTCATATAATGAGCTATGTGAGCCAAACCATGTCAAACTATACTGGAACACTATTAAAATAACTCGAAGAATAAGAACACTCAAGGAAACACTTCTTACCTTTACTCCTATGTACTGTAGTTGTGTAGACGATGATGAATGAATATTATCTCATTCTATAAGATACATCTCATGTCTCATTTCTCCACCAAGGCATGCCATTTTGTTGTCCGATTGAAACTAACCTTTTTCAATAAGTAAGTGATGACAAACAAATTTTGTCAGTTACAAAGCCCCACATCACTTTAAAAAGAGTCATATCCAACCTAAATAAGTTGTTATGTTATCCGAAAAATGGCTTAATGCATACCCACTATAAATGGTGATAAACAAACATCACCATCTAGCTGATTAGTTCTACCCCTGCAAGGTATGATATCACCTCAGTAAGGGTTATTTCTAACCTAGACATGTCATTATGCTTTCCATGTTTACTTAGATTGCCATAACATTACAATTGTCATGTCTACCATTAGGCATCATAACGTCTATTGTTAGGGCAATTTTTATGATTTATTTTTGCTTTCATTTTTTATTCCTTATTCTTGTATGTATTATTTTGTATTTTTTGGTTGACGCATGCATCATTTGATCAAATAATCATCATTAAGAGGCAATTAGCCAAAGGTTTAGTATTCACCAAAGAGTGTCTGTCATGAAGTAATAGTTCCTTTCTGTTCTCAAGCCTTTTGAAAAGGTCAAAGCATGGTTAAAAGGTTGACAACGTAAAGATGAAGAAGTCCTTAAGCCTATTATGTCTCAATAATGCATAAGAAGGTTAAGATTGGATGCCAGTAGAATAATTAGTGAGATTTGAAATAAATTTAGGGTAGTTTGGAGTAATACCGAAAAGAAGTCATTCATAAAAAGATATGGAGACATAGCCCTTCTACTCTAAGTTTAATTAGATTTTGGCTAGTTATAAGTAGCATCATAGTTTCAGAACTTGTATACTGATGCTTCACCTTTAATAGGGAAGATTTAGTCCCCACCATCGATAAACACACTACATTACTCAGCATTGAAAGGGCTAAGCCTGATAGGATATACTGCAAAATGCTGCACCAACCACTTTTTAAGAAGAGATTAGCACAAATCTTTAGGGCCATAGAGTCATGGATCGATACCCACATCAAGGCAAAAAGGAATAAGGAGTGCATTTCTTGGGCTAGTATAAGGGAACCAATGGCGAGTCTTATCAATGCAAGGAAAATTCAAGATAACTATGCTTTGACAATATACAGAATGGTCATATTCCTAAAAATTGCTATGTAGAAGCCGTAGTCACAAATTTTTTCCCTATTATACTGTAGTATCAACCTTGTGCTCGCCATTATTGTCGAGACTATTTGAGCCCTCACTTTTTCAAGAAAATAAACACAGGTCAGTAGATCGGATGTGCCTCACTTTTTCACATAAAAAAATGTTGCATAACACTTTGCCTAACTTTAGCCCTCTCTCCAAGGTCTTTGAGAAGCAATGACCCCAAGACAACTCTGAGGGAACAAGGTCAAGAAGTTTCAAAACCTTAAAAGAGAAGAGGTTACATGGAAGGCCCTCAGATTCTTTTTCAATCAATCATATACAAATGAGGAGATCATAGTTGCATGCCACTTATGGTATTATAGGGAAGCACCAGCTACACACCTTTCTTAGTCTATGACAATTTTAGTTCCAGTAATTCACCCTGTTCATTCCTCGAGCATTGGTACTTTGACTATGGTAGAGCCAAATACAAGATGAAAGTCAAATTAGCCTTTCATGCTTGGAGGCAAGTCCATTACATAGGGAGGTATTGAGAGGTAGCAACATGGCTCTGAGATACAATGAGTGTAGATTCATCATATCAATAACTCCTTGCCGCTATCCAATGTTCAGATAGCCTGAGTTCTAGTTAGCAAGTCTTTTTCTAAGATTGAACTACTCAAGTGAGAATTTAAATAAGAAAGGGTAACCTTTGCCATGAAAATCACCCATTTAAAAGAGAAATAGAGTGAGCTAGAATGGACATCTACCTCTAAGATAGAGAGATGAATCAAATTATCAAAAACAAAGATTATGTCCAAAATAATCTCAAAAGTCTTAAGAAAGGCTTGTGGCAATCTGAAGAGGAAACAAGTATCAGCATATCAATAAATCATCAGCTGAGTGGGAGGCAGAGCTTGCTACCCTTGATGAGATGCTAAATCAAAGGAAAAAAAAGGCCATGGTAAAAAAAAAGAAGCTCTTTAAGCCTCGTGCCCTTACATTGACGTATCAAAGAAGGAATAAACATTTTAAAGCTTAAGTACAAGATTTGAAAAGTAAATAAGGTTGAGAATGAAGTTCTAGCACTTATGATTTAGAACTTAGAATAATCCCTGCAAACTCATTTGGACCACAATAAAGAGCTAATGAGATCCGTGAAGCAACAAAAATAAGAATAGAAACAGATGGTTGATCAAGTGCAGTATAATTATCAGGACCACCATCATTGTCTTATCAAACAGATTTAAATTGCCCAAGTAAAGGTAGATAACATAATCGAGGTAGCCAAGTCTTTAAGACAAGATATCATGCCTACTGGAGAGCATGGATAGGAGCTATTATATTCTTGCAACATGTGACTAAGAAATGTAATCATGCCAGACACTTTTGGATGTAATCATGTGTAATCAAACTATATTGTTGCTTTATGAAAGAAACTATTAGTAAAGCTATCTTGCAATCCAGTTGTTTTTCTCATATTTGCATAACTAACTCAAATCATTTACTGCATTATTTATTCATTCATGCCAATAATCATTTACCACAATGATTCCATACTTATCATTATTTCATTAAACATATTCATGACATGCCATAAAATGTCTAATCTGATGTAAATCTAGAGTATAAAGTGTTTTGAAACACAGAATCTATCATCCACCACCAATATAACACTTGCAACCATTGAAAAACTATGGAAAATGACCAGCACGCTCGTATTAAATGACTGGAACTCAAGTATAAAGAGTCTCAAAAATAAACGCCTTAGAGGAATAAGGAATTGTAAGCTCAAATAACAGAGTTAACTAAACTATTATCCACCTTTCTAAAAGATAAGGGGTAAACAAGCATTATTCACATGAGTAAAAGGTTAGCTAATCCTGAGAATGATCTAAATGGTGGTACCGAAGCCACCAGCACCCATGAAGAGGTATCACATGAAGAGCAACCCTCGGCAGTGCTAATCCTACCAGTTCAGCCATTTATCTACCGAAATTCAGCATCAGTACCTCATCCAGTTCATAGGTTCTAAGGCATAGGCTCTTCATCAATGAACTTTTAGTCCCAAACCTTGATGAACGAGTAGAGCAACAAAAAGCTAAGAAGCTTCCAAAATTGATGAGGATCTAAGCAAGTATCAGTCACTAGAACAATACCTTCAGGCTGTCAAAAGAAGTGACAAATTCAAGATCATAGACTCTAAATCTTTAGGTTTAGTCTTTAATCTCATTATCCTACCTAAATTCAAAGTGCTAGATTTTGAAAATATAATGGAACTATAGATCTAACTTTTCACCTTCACATGTACTATCAGAAGATGGCTAGGTATAAAGAGAATGAGGAGCTATTAATAATTGCTTCTAAGATAGCCTAATAGGGGTAGATGCTCATTGGTATATAGAATTTGACAGGGTCAAAATTCAGACGTGGGCAGATTTGGCTCAGGCTTTCCCTAACCAATATAAGCATATATCTGATTAGGCCCTAGATCACCTTTCCCTTATCCAGCATTAGTACCTCATCCAATTCATAGGTTCTAGGGCACAGGCTCTTCATCAATCAACCTTTAGTCCTAAACCTTGATGAGCAAGTAAAGCAACAAAAAGCCAAGAAGCTTCTAAAACTGATGAGGATCTAAGCAAGTATCAGTCACTAGAAAAATACCTTCGAGCCATCAAAAGAAGCAACAAATTCAAGATCATAGACTCTAAATCTTTGGGTTTAGTCTTTATCTCATTATCCTACCTAAATTCAAAGTGCTAGATTTTGAAAAATACAATGAAACTATAGATCTAACTTTTCACCTTCGCATGTACTGTCGGAAGATGGCTAGGTATAAAGAGAATGAGGAGCTATTAATAATTGCTTCTAAGATAGCCTAACAGGGGTAGATGTTCATTGGTATATAGAATTTGACAGGGTCAAAATTCAAACATGGGCAGATTTGGCTTGTGCTTTCCCTAACCAATATAAGCATATATCTGATTAGGCCCTAAATAATCTTTCCCTTAGCAAGCATCAGTACCTTATCTAGTTCATAGGTTCTAGGGCACAGGCTCTTCATCAATGAACCTTTAGTCCCAAACCTTGATGAGCAAGTAGAGCAACAAAAATCCAAAAAGCTTCTAAAACTGATAAGGATCTAAGCAAGTATCAGTTACTAGGAAAATACCTTCGGGCCATTAAAAGAAGCGACTAATTCAAGATCATAGACTCCAAATCTTTGGGTTTAGTCTTTAATCTCATCATCCTACCTAAATTCAAAGTGCTAGATTTTGAAAATTATAACGAAACTATAGATCTAACTTTTCACCTTCGCATGTACTATCAGAAGATGGCTAAGTATAAAAAGAATAAGGAGCTATTAATATTTGCTTCTAAGATAGCCTAACAAGGGTGATGCTCATTGGTATATAGAATTTGACAGGGTCAAAATTCAGATGTGGGTAGATTTGGCTCGTGCTTTCCCTAACCAATATAAGCACATATCTGATTAGGCCCTAGATCGTCTTTCCCTTATGAATATGGAAAAAAAAGCCACCAAATGCTTTAGGCAATACACGCAAAGACAAAGAGAAGAAGCTGCTCAAGTTTATATTTCCCTAACTGAGAAAGAAATAAGGGCCATGTTTGTTAATACCCTATAAGCTCCTTACTATGAGAAGCTAGTAGGGAATGCCATAAAGAACTTTGTCAACATGGTCATATTGGGTGAGATGATTCATAATGCCATAAAGTGGCAACATATCAAGAGGGGAACCATCCAGCTTGACCAAAAAGCCTATTACTAAGGGCAAAAAAAGAAAAAGAAGTGAAGCCATCAGTGAGAGTCCAAATAAGTTCACTCAGAGTCAATTTGGCATAGTGTCTAAACTTCTCTAACATGCATATCCAAGCTTTAACCCTTACTTACTAATGCCATACTAGTCTACTCTATAGGGTTCAACATAATGATAAGCTTATGCCAAACCCTACCTAGATTACTGCAACCTCATAAAAATGAAAAATGCTAGATACCCTGATAATCAACAAGCACCTAGGGAGAAGGAACACCTCGAGCCACTTTCTTATGCCTATGAGGAGATTTATTCTCATTTATTAGCACGGCGATTAGTGGCCTCATTGTTCATAAATCTGAGGCTGCCTCTGTATCCTAAGTCATATAATGAAAATGCCTATTGTGAGTATCATGCCAAGGCACAAGGCCACTCTATTAAGAGTTGCATTTTTAAAAAAACAAAATGCAAAGTCTACTTGAAAAGGGTGTGATCAAGGTTGAACAAGGACCCAAACCAAACGTTGGAGCCAAACCACTTCCAAACCATGCAAAGCTGAGAGTGAATGTCATGATTGATAGGAAGAATTGCTAGTTCAAGAAGAGTTTCCAAAAGATTAAGACACCAATGAGCAGGACATGGCAAACCTTTCTAAAAGCTAGAATAATGACAAGAATCGAATGTTAGAATAAAAAAATTGCTGAATCCTTTTATTGCCACTACTGTCGCAACGTACACCAGGGTGGATCCTCACGGATCTACAAGTGCGCATGACTTAGAATATTTTCTTGACTTGGAAATGTCTTCTTGATCGAGACTTTTTTTGGCGATGTGATAAGAACGAGAATATACAGATTCTCAACTTTTGGTTCAATGAAGGGGACCATAAGATGAATCACTTATCTTATTGACCTCGGATGACTATCATAAAATGGTCAATGCTTGGAGTCTCCACTGATCATTTCGGGCTAGGCATGATCGAATGCCTATTGAAACCTATGTTTTTAGTTACGAAACTCAAAGCATCGATCCCGCGGTCTACGTCATGCAAAGATTCGTCATTTGGGTTTGGGAGTTGGTTACGCGTGATGAGGTACAAACCTCTTCACGACGCCTGAAATTGGTACCTTTCTAGCTATATCTTTCTTAGTTTTGATTCTTTCGATCTTAACTTATCATTATTTCGATATAAACCCTTTTAATGCATGAATCTTATAGAAATAATCCAGGTTGTGATGAAAAAGATTTAATCTCATATACGCCCCAGAGAGATGGGGAATATAGAGATTTTTGATAAAAATGACCTCTGGATTTTACTTT
>JBBYHL010457428.1:0-15212 GCA_038381835.1 Adansonia madagascariensis | reverse complement strand
TACATGTAGAGTCAATTACTTACTCAGGATTTAGGTAATTACACAATGAATGTCTAAAGTGAATTAATCCATGCAAATGGATTTATTATTGGATTAATTGCACTTTGGTTGAGTCCAATGTACTACCACCTTTAGGTGATACATCTATGTCTCTACTTAGGAGTCAGTACGCTCCAAATGGCTAAGACAATTCATCCCCCTAATTAGATTTAGATAATATAATAGTCTTAACATGAGTTAATTGCTCACATTAATCCCATAGACTACAAACAATACATTTAGATGACCTAATTTAGAATGTTGTCTTCCCATATATAAAGTCTATTATATGCAACATTCTAATGGTATAAAGACAAGTAGTTAATAAGCCATATTTGCTTGTATTTACTTTAACATGTAAATTATATATGTATATGAATAATCAGTTCAAAAGCTAATGAAATACATCATAATGTCTTTCATCTTTAGGGCATCCCTAACAAAGGTAACTCATAATTAAGTTTGTCGCCTATAAGAAATATTGTAATTACAAAAAAAAAATGTAGCTTGTAAGATAGATGTCAAACATAACTAGTAAGTGAAAATAGGTTAGTCATGCTTTTACTAATGAACAATAGGTTCAAACTATCATTTGATCCTTACCCTATAGTTGGTAGCATTTAAAAGTTCTTTCTACACATAATGAAAGCACTAAGACTTTTAAGGATGCTTCAAGACACTTATAACTTGAGGAAGATTGAATTGAGGTATTAAGGCTTAATGTGGATGTATATAAGGTTAGAACAAGTTCCAAGGAATCTCTAAGCTTTAAATGTAAACCATATGATGATACGAAAGAAAGGTATTTAAAAAGCTAAAAAGTGATTTCCAAAGAGAAAGAAAGACTCCTAAGACTTATAAAAAGAAGATCAGGTCTACGTCAAGTGCTTTAGCTATGGCAAAAGGGGTACTTTGCTCACGAATGCAATGAGCCAAAGAAGATTTAGACCCTTAAAGCATTTTTTGAATATTACAAATTATTTAAATAGTATGACATTAAGGGAATCTTGCATTCTAGATCTGACAATATGAAAAAGGATTTATTCATTAAATCAAATAAATAATTATAAAAAATTACAAGATCATAATATGCAATGAAAAATATAACAAGATTACAAGTTAGATTCCTTTCCAAGAACTTTATATGACCAAGAAAACTTTAAGATAAAGATTGTTAGCTCAAAATAAAGGATAAACAAAGAGATGATGAATTGCTTTTTTAAAAAATTTAATCACAATATGAACTTTAATTAACAATTGAGAAGAAATAAAGATAAAAATGGGTTAAAAGAATAACAATTAAACACGTGATATATATAGGTTTGGTCCTTAAACTTGTAGCCTACATCCTTTTTTCTTGGCATTTCCTTGCCAAGGTGATTTACACAATCCATTAGTGAAAATTTACCTTTGAGGCTAAAGTGTAACCCTGGAATCACTCTTTTTTTAGGCTTGAATATAACCTTTTAAATCCTTTTAAGAATTTTGCCCTAATTCTTAAGTAACTCTTTCAATCTTACATAAACCCCTTTATGATATGAGAAAGTGCAAACTAATTAAATCTTATAATAAGTGAGTGTTTGCAAGAGTTTAAGCACAATAAAGAAGAGATACAAGTAAAAATGATAAACACAATGTGTATAAAAGAAGCAAAAATATGAACTTGAAGAATTCTAGCTTTGCTTATCGATTTCTTGATTAATCTTTGGTATCTCTTGATGCTTAAAGTGTTGTGAGCCTCTATTTATAGCTCTAGTGTGAATTATGGATGTTGGGCATTAATTTGGTAGGTGAAGAGCCATTGTATGCTTCTTTCCCTTCAATCTTGTGTATATGAACAATACAATTACATAGGTATTAATACGTTCATTTAAGAACCCTTAAAATCTAATGATGCAAAAGCAGAGTATCGAAACATTAAAGGTTGTATCAGTACAAAATTTAAGAGTTATCGATACATTCATATTTGTATTGATACATTTAGGGGTCTCAAAAACCATAGGTGCTGCCAATCATACATGTTGAGACATGTTTACGTCATCAAAACAACTTGTACAGATACATTCATCAAAACAACTTGTACAAAGTTGGCTAAAAAAAGACTTTAACTTATTTAATACCATTTTTGAGAAAACTTAGGAGTTAAAAATGTTTTACTATTTTTCAAAAGATTTTCAAATTAATTCAAGGAAAAATACTACGTTGAAATTATTTAAACGTAAGCTAATTAAGCTTAAGTTATTGTTATATCAAAATTGAGATCAATTCAAAGCTAATAAAGCTAACTAAGATAATACCTCCCCCAAGACTCATAACTTTGAAGGTCAAAATCTTGCAAGAAGATAAACATAAGGTTTGAAACTTCAAGGCCTCTTCATGATCACTAGAGACCTCCAATGGTGATCCATACGAATGGTGCTTATAATCTTCTTACGATCCAGGATTTCTCAAGTACTAGCTTAAAGATCTTGGTCTTAAAGAAAATGTAAAGGTGTTGGGTTTTCACTTTTAAGGAATCAAAAACTATTCTTAAGTATAAAAAAAGAACAAAAAAGGGTAATTAAAGAACTCACAAAAACTAGGTGTAGATAAGGTTCATTTTCTTTGCTAAAACTTGGATTTTTTCTTATCTTTTTTAGAAATCAAATTTCCAATAACCAACAAAGGAAAAAAATAGGTTTTAACTGCTATATAGCTGGCACAACAATATAATGTTAATCAAGATTAAACTTTCCTAAGAATTTTACTCACACCAACCAAGATTGGGCTAGGCTACTAACTAATTAGTATCTTGGTCTACTCCAATAATAATTTGGGGTTGTTAATTTAGGCCAAGCCTACTCAATATCTAATTGGTCTTTGTTCGAAATAAAGATTTAACTAGCTAAGGTTCGGCTATCCCTAGATTTACTTTCAAAAATTTTAATTCTCAATTAAATTTCACACGTAAATAAAACTATTAGGGAAGATCATTCAGCCAAGATCATGATTAAGACAACCCTAATAACATGTCTATAATTAGATATTATTGAAAAGTAAATGTGACCTCATTGAAACCTTTCACTAAATAGCTTATCAAAGTAATTCAGTCTTTTCACCAAATATCCTAAAAATAAGCATAAGCATGGTCTAGTATCTACTCATGCTTTAATCCATACTAGTTTCTATAGCTCGTGATTAATGATATAAATTTAGAGAAACAATTTCTCCTAAATTCATTATGCTTTGGCCAAAGACTTTATTCCTAGTAGCCATAGCCAATAACAAATAAGATATATCTCTAATGTAACTAGGAGAAGTGAATCTTCTCTAGACCAGTCATCCACATTTGTATTGTTCATGCCATACCCAAAATAACCCCACCATGGGCATTAGTCCTTATGGACTCATTTAGATGAAATCCAACTGTGATACATCCTATCCAAAATGACTTCGTTATCACAAATCTTTAGATTAATTACACAAGACATGTGAGAACATTTCCATTGACATTTGATTGACTAATACCAAATGGAGTTCTCACAAGGCCATGTCCAGTGAACTTGTTTCCATAAAACAAGCACCTCTGTTCCATTATCCCTTATACTTCAACCTATAACACATGCTAGTCATTAAGCATTGCCAATGCCTTATCTTGGTAATAGATGACTAGGAAAAATTTTAAAAACATGGCTTTAATGCATAAGGATCCATAATTATAACTTTTTATATTTATTTTGCAAGGCTTTATATAAACCATCGACTTCATCTAATTAGTGATTTCATGATGTCAGTCATGCCACTAAAATGAAGGAAAACCTTATATCAGTATGATGTAGTGATAAGTTTGCATTATTGATTGTATGCCCCTATGTCCAATTTCATTGGTTTTACTTACAAACATTAGGTTTAGTATTATTTTATTAATTGAATCTTATATTTTATATATTGTTAAATCATGAGCAACAGAACATCTAGCTTGGGACAATGTGTTTGTTGATTTCTATTACTTTCCACTAGGGACAAAGTGGATTTATGTTGGAAATAACTCAAAAATTGAAGTAAAGGAATTGGTACATGCAGATTATGTATGTGTGGTGGCCAACCCTTATCCTTAATGATATGTTGTTTACTCCTAACATTTGCTAGAATTTGGTTTCTGTCATTGTTCTTCTTAACCTAGGATTTAATTTGAACTTTGATAGCATTGGTATTATGTGCTTATGGGAACAAATTACAATGGTTCTAGATATTTATCAAATAATTTTATTATTTGTTGTCATAACATGTCAAACATGGATCCAACATGTTAGACTAAGAAAAATAATTTTTTTTTATTTTTTAGGATAGGATTTAATTGTTAAAATGAATCATTTATCTTGCTTAACCCTAAATAGCCATCATGAAACAACCAATTAACTTAGAATCACCGTCAATATATTTTGGTTAGGTGAGATTGGTCATCTACTAAAGTTCATTTTTGGAGGATTACAAAACCCTTGAAAGTAAACTCTAAGATTTGTGTGTGAACTAGAGATAACATGAAAAAGGGTTTGTGAGAGTTGTTACGCACAAAATGAGACATGTCTTCTCTGCGATACCAAATCTATACATATTAATTATGTGTTATCCGAACTTAACGTAATTATTCCAGTTAAAAGTAAATAGGATTTGAATTGATTTGAAAATCAAAATATTTTTTGCTTCCCTTTAGAAAACCTAGAGGAACATAAAAGTTTTATTTTTTGAAAAAATTCAAAAATTCCAAATTACTCAATTAAAAAATATATTCCTTTGTTTAAAATAATCAATGAGAGATCTTCTATATACTGGAATACATCTATGCACTATTATAACTCAGGAATTTTGGCTTAAATTTTATTAAAATTGTATATTATAATTAATAAACATATATTCTCGGTTTTTAACATAGTACCACATAATTAACTCTAAAGGACATGTATTGACATGTAAATACCCACATGACCTTAAAGGCTAAGTATAGGTTGATTTTGATGAAAAGTATAAAACTAACCTAAAAAGACTCAATTTAGATTAAAAGTGCAAAACTAGTCCTAAAAGACTCTATTTCAATATAAAGTACAAAACCAATTTTAAAAGCTTGATTTCCATAGAAAGTACAAAACAAATCCTAAAACTCAGTTTCAACAAGCAGTAAAAAATTAATCCTGCAAAAAACTTAATTTTTATAGAAAGTACAAAACTAATCCTAAAAATGATTACATTTTGATAGAAAGTAAAACACTTATCCTAAAAAGAACTCAGTTTTTATAGAAAGTATGAAACTTATCCTAAAAGCTCAGTTTCAAAAGAAAGTATACTTATCTTAAAAAACTTATTTTAATTTTTATTTTATTAGCTTAAGTCACACAAAAATTTTGATGGACTTACCTCCAACACATTTCCATTTTTACTTGGACTAATTTGGTTCAAATCAGACTTTTATTCTAACCAAAGTAGTTTAAGTTCAACTGTCTCTAAATTGTTACATGAGTACCAACTTGGTTGAAATTAAATTTTTTTCCCAACCAATTTGGTTTCATTTC
Organism: Adansonia madagascariensis; assembly: GCA_038381835.1. NCBI lineage: Eukaryota > Viridiplantae > Streptophyta > Magnoliopsida > Malvales > Malvaceae > Adansonia > Adansonia madagascariensis. Next base: position 9,627 of record JBBYHL010457428.1, on the reverse strand, counting down.
AAATAAGTCTAAGATATTAATGTAACCCTGATCACTGAAATTATGCTCAAATTGAATATGTTCGTAGATTAGGATGTTATGGAGTGATGGGTGAGAAGGGAGTATTTGTCATTATTTGGGATGAGGAAGGTCGACGAATTAGTAGTCCATTCGACTAACCTTTGAAGGCCATCTTGAAATGGTCAAAAACTTGGAGTTGCCATCGATCATTGGGCTAGTTATGACCAGACAGCTATTAAAACTGATATATCAAGTTAGGAAACTTGAAGATTCAATTTTATGTTTTATGGTTTATGTATTCTAGAGTTTGATAGGAGGGTCTGGGAGTTAGTTACAAGTGGGGAAGGATTAGCATTCCTATGATGCCTTAAATCTATACCATCTAGCCATATAATATTTTTATCTAGGTTTTCTTAGTTTTTAATTCATCATTATATGAGTATAATCCCCTTTTTATAATGCATGAATTTTAAAAATAATAAATCCAATTTTCATAAGAAAAATTTGAATACCATTGTGTAACTTGAAAGAATGGTAAAACATAAGTTTATATATTTTGAAGAAGGTGTTCCATGCTGAGCACTAGAGCGATACGAGCCTCAATAATTTTGAAAGATTTACTTAAAAATGTGAATTTAAAGTTTTCACCAAGAAGGGAAATGTGTTATTAAAACATAAGCAAAAATATGATAAAAATTGTATAAAAATAAAACACAAAGCATAAAAATAAAGGTTAGTCAGGATGTATCTTGTAGTTGTCATTGGTTACCTCTAAATAATCGAGTCGACACCTTCGAGATATGTTTTGACACGTTGGTCACTTAAGGCATAAAAGTTGAAGTTTTGGTTGAAAAATCTAGTGTGAGCGGAAAGAGAGAGGAAATTTAATTTTTGGTAAGATTTTGAAAATTAGGGTAAAAAAATCCATGTGGATAAAAAAATTGGATAATTTTCGAAAAATGAAATAACTTTTTGGTATTTTTGATGAAGAGGTGGACTTTAAAATTAAATAATAATATAAATAAAAGGATTAAATTAATTTTTTAAAAGTGTTTAGGCCTTGATTCGAGCCTAGTGGGACTGTATGTGATAGCAAATTCATTAAAGTAAAAGCCAAACTCATTTCGATGAATACCTTGAGAAAGTGATTCAGGAAAATTGATTAATTTTGTTGGTGCTAAGAACATGGGATAGCTACGTGCTATTCACTTTCCTGAATTTATTCTAGGCTCATTCGAAGGTTTTATGTGACAAACAAGTTACTATTGGAAATTTAACTTGATGAAAATTAATACAAAATAATAAAAAAATCTCAAAAAATCATTTTCTAGGAGAAAATAATTTTTTAAATCAAACTAGGTTAAGCACTAACAACATGTGTAAGGGAGAAGGCAGAGCAAACTTTGAAAAATAATCTTAGACTCATTCATAAATGTTAAATTAAAAAAGATGCCTTTTTAGAAAAGGAATTTCATGTGGCTTTTAGGAAAAAAAATTTAAAAATTAATCATCTTATGGGCTAAAATGGCCTAAATAGAATGCTAATTACTAATTCCAGGGGTTCTAAATAGTGAAGGTTCGAAAAATCATAACTCCCTCATTAAAGCACATCCAAGGGCAAACGAGATACCATTGGAAAGGCGATTCAATGGCCTTTAAGGGATAAATACAAAAAGTTTTAAAAATTTTTTAAAGATATAAAAATAAATTTTCAAGTTAAGGTTACAATATTACTAATGCTAAAATAAAGCTATCTTACATGTTTGGTTACCCTAGACTCATATTATGGCTTCGAACATGCGAATGTCCATCTTTATAGGTCTATGGTAGTGGAATATTTAATCCATTTGAAGTCCCAGAGTAATGTGTGCAAGTGGAAGATTCAATATTTATGCCATTTAAGTTACAACACAAAGGCTCAACATATGGCATTTAATCAAAAATTTGGTAAAACAAGGGTTTTTGGGGTATAAAATAGACTTTATTTTGCCTAGTTAGGCCCTGAATCCAAACACAAATGCTTGACTTTTCTCCAATATTGAAGTGTCAATATGGTGGAAAACGTTAGGCTAACTTTAAATCCCATTAATTAGGACAAATGTTAGCCTAACTTTGGGAGTTTTTGTGAAACAAATTTTGGCACCGACAAAGTACACAAAGGAGGCATTTTTACCAACATATAATGAACTAAAATCATGTAAAAAAATCAAACATCGACAACAAGAAAAATGGCATCATCAAGAATATTAAGCAAGTAATATATGAATTAAATACAAACAACAACCATGGATATCACTACGTATCCCTTTCGTTGATCTTAAGGGATCACCCATAACTTAAAAAAATATATGGTGTGGTTATATTGGTTGGAGCCTTTGAGTTATCTCTTGATCGAGATCTAAATTAGGTATACTAATACGAATATAAAAAGATTGTCGAGTGAATCACTCATCCAACTAGCCTCAAAAGGCTACCACAAAATAACCATGAATTTAGCGTCACCACCAATTATCAATTGGGTTCGAAAGTTGATTATGCATGGGAAAGGATTAGCACCCATGACGCTCGAAATTGATACCCGCTAACCATGTCTCACTTTGGTTTTAGTTTAATCAGTTCCACTTATCATTATTCTAATATAATCCCCTTTTATGCATGAATTTTGTGAAAATTATAGATCTGGGTTTTGAAAGAAAATTTATATCACCTATGTACCTCGGAGGTGTAGGTAACATAAGGATTTTTTATGAAAATAATTTTCAAAGTAAATTTTAAAAATTCAAATATTTCATGTCAAGTACTAGAGAGATACCAGTACAGAACATTATCTTGTAATTCTTGAAAATAATTTTTCAAATATGAATGCACGAGGTCAATACAAAGGGAAATGTGATAGTAAGACAAAAAATATAATAATGTTGCATAAGAATAAACATAAAAAAAGAAAGAAATGAGGGATGATCAAAATGTATCTCTTAATTGTCTTCAATTATTAAGGAATAATTGGAATGAGAATTTTAAGGCGTACTTGGATTTTGCGATAATTTGAGGGATAGAATAAGAGTTTGATCAGTTAAACTAGGGATGTCCAAGAGAAAAAATTTAGATTTTGAGTGAAATTTAAAAAGCGAGGTTAAACTATCCCCTTAGAGAGGTGGGGTTGAAGTATCCCCATCGATGAAAATTTTAGATGTGTTCAAAAGAAGGTTTTAGTTAAAAGACTCGAGAAGTTTCAGGAGATAAAAAAATTTAGATTTAGGTGAAAAAAAGTTAGAGTATCCCCTCGAAAAGTAGGGTTAAATACCCTTATTGATGAAAATTTTGATAGTTCTGGAGAGAAATATTTTGGGTGAAAATGGTATTTTAAAAATAAAAACTGAGAATTTGAATAAAATTATCTTTTCGTTATAGCTTTGATTTAAGTCTAATAGGATTGTGTTGTAGCATGTGACTCCATGAGGAGTCAATCGGATGCACTCTAAGAGACCAAATGTCTTAAATAAGGTGATTTGGGAAATTGGGTTAATTTTCAATTCCAAAAAATGAGGGATAGCATCTCATTATCTCTCTTCCCAAATTTATTTTGGGTTTATCTGAAGGCTTTATGGGGTGAACAAGATATTGTTGGAAAGGCAACTTGACAAAGATTAATATAAAAATATTTTTAAAATCTTAAAAAATTACTTTCTAGGCAAAATTAATTTTTAAATTTAGGCATGTTTCGACATTGGCAGCAGGTGCAGGGGAAAATGGTATAATGGACTTTGAAAAATTATCTCAAACTCATTCAGTATCATTAAATCGCAAATAATACCTTTCTAGAAAGGAATTTCACAAAGTTTCTAGAGAAAATATTTAAAACTTTCAAAATCATTTGGTGGGCCAAAATGGGCTAAATAGAATGCAATTCACTAGTTTATGGGGTTTCAGACAGTGAGGGTTTGAAAAGTCATAATTCTCCTATCCGAAATGGTTTAGGTGCAAATGAGACATTCCTAGAAAGGTAATTCAATGTTCTTTTAAGAAAAAATACCAAAAAATTCCAAAACAAATGTGTTTGGTCTCAAAATAATTTTTTTAAGTGGTGGGCATAGTACTACTAAAGCAAAAACAGGGGAGTTTTTGGTATTTTTGGGTTTTTTAAGATTAAATTCGAGCTATGGATGTCCAAACGTCAGTGACAAAAAGGAAAGGGTAACATGGGCATCGTGAATTCATTTCACAATCTTAGAATAGTTTGGGATGATGAAACAACTCATTGACTAGGCCAAAAATAAATGGGCTAGACTCAAGATCAAGGTTTTTCTTATAGAAAAAGGGTATTTTTCTTTTAAAAATAGTATTTTGGAGTTTATTTAACCGTGAATCCAAACCTAGAAAACTTGATTTATTCCCAAGATTAGAGGGTCAATTTTGTGAAAACATTAAATCCATGTTATAGTAAACAAGCAAGTATTTTTCGCAAAAATATTATGAACAAGATGCAACTACATAAACATGAACATGGACAACATATTTGAACAAAAAAGATGATATTTTAACATAGAAAGGGTGACCAAAATGCAAGGTGATGACAATTAATATGCATGAGAATGTTAGCCCCTAAATGACATCAAGAATCAAGCCATGGATGATAGTATGAACATGTTTAACCAAAAAAAAGCATGGTAGAATTTTTAAGGCAGCATTTTTATTTTATAAAACTGATCATAATGCAAGAAAACACATGAACATGTTCAAAACATGTTAGAGTGAAGATTTGAGCTTGTGTTGAGTATGTGAAAGCGAATAAAACATGACAAAGATGCATGGGCAAGGGCTGTTTTAATGGTGAAAATAAAATATGGCATATTTGGTTATCCAAGCAACACTAAAACATCAAAAGATTATCAAAGCCTAACATTACCACATCTAAGGCCATAACAATGCATGAGAGTCCTAAGATGGACATAGGGACATAAATAACTTACTAGAATAATGCAAATGCTAAAAAAGAGAATAAATAAGGTAGAGAAAATATATATACAAAAAAGCTTTGAACTTTTAGCTTTACTTAGAGCAGTAACTCTAAGTTAGTTTCTTCCTTTTCCTTACTATTGATTAGTAAAGAAAGGATGAAAAAAGAAAGCTTTTTGGTTGAGTATGGAAAGAGAGGAGTTTGGTGATGAAAGAAGCTAAGCAATGAAGGTTTTAGAGAGTTTTTAGTGGGCACTAGAGAGAGCTATTGGAAGAAAGGAAAATGTTTTTCAATGTAACAGTGTGTGTAGAGAGAGCTTATTCTTTTACTGAGCCAAAATTGGCTTCTTTATAGTCTAAGGTTCAGCCAATGCATTTTGGAACCAAAGTAATAGAATTTTTGGTCTTTCCCCATATACCTTATCATTGCCCTAGGTACTATGTTCAATTGGCTGAAATTTCATTGGCCACTAATAGTAAAGTGGTAGAGCAGAGCAGTTCTAGTAGTCTGCAACTAGAGGAAAGCCAAATATACCCTCTAACAAACTATATATTTCATGAAAATGTCCTATTTTTAAGTGATTTTAGGCCTCAAAATTTGTTAAAACCTAATCATAAGTCCAAAATTGAGCCCTGGTCTGATGATTTTTATTATAAGAATGTGTTTAAGTCAGATTTTCAGATTAATGGTGCAAAGGCTAAAAGATGACTTAAACTAGGCAAAAATCCTTAGTGTATTGATTCAAAATATTTTTTATCGATACATAAGGTAACTTTTGCCCATGAATATAGATATAATGAAGTATGTATCACTACCAAGAACAAAAAATGTTTCTAATCTCGAGACTTGAAGACCTATATCGATACCATAAAGGCTTGTGCTGATATTTTTGCTTGCATATCAATACATATGGCTAAAATCATAATTTTAACTACTGCTAAGGCTGATATTGATACAAACATGCTAAGTATCGATTCCACACCTCAGCTATTGATACCAAAACTTTTTGTAGCAATACTACATGTGGAAATTTGAACTTTTAGTAAGGTTAAAACTTGGTATCAATACCTAGCACCAATGTGACTTGAACATACCTTAGGCTCCTTGATACCTTACTTTGGTAAAAAATAATGGGAAATTAATCGTGCTCATCTGTTTGAGTCCAAAAATGCCCAAAATAATGACCTTTGATGCCTTGGATGATGGCTCAGATAAAATGGGGTGTCAATAGTGGATATTATCGAAACGTATTTTAGTAGCATATATTAGCATGGATGAAATGTGAAAAATGAAGCAAAACATCATGGAAAATAAAAATAAGGCTTTTAACTTATTAAAAAAATAGAGACTTTTCATCATCCAATCACCATCAAAGCATCATCAAAACAATATGCATGAGTTTCCTAATAAAGGGGTCATGGTTTCATGTCAGGGCTTACTACGATGAGATGAGAAGATGGTAATATGGAAAAAAATAGTGAAAAGAGGAGAAAATATACCTCAAAGCTTTCAAAATCCTTTCTTTTCATTTGTCAATTCAAAGCTACAAATTTTTTTAACATCTCTATAATTTTTTATAGGTTTTTTGCTAGTTTTATCTCACTTTCTTTCCCTTGCTTGCTATGGATTAACAAGAAGAAAGAAAAAAAAAACATTAAGGTTATGTATAAGATAGAAGATAGTTTGGAGTAAAAAATGGATGAAAATAAAGGGTTTTAGGGGCTACCAAGGGAAGCTACAAAAATAATGAAAATGAAAATTTTATGGTTTGTGAATATGTTTCTTTTCGCTAAGCCAAAGTTGTTTTAAGCACCAAAGCATAAAATAAGGGTGAATTTAGACTTTCTAGATGCATCTAAAAGCAAATCAAGATACCATGCTCAATATTCTTCATTTTTATTGGCTATAGTAGCCAAAGTGGTGGAGCAAACTACTTTAAGCAGTCTATAGACTGAGAAAAACCAATTTCAACCTTGAACAAATCATATTTTGTCATGGAAATGTCCCATTCCAATCCAAAGGTAAGGCCCAGTATTAATTTGAGTGATTTATGGAGCCAAAAATATGGCTAAACTCATGTTTTGAGTCATTATTTTTGCTAGAGAAAAATGTCATGATTCAGGAAAAATCCTATATGTATCAATACAATGGTTACTATATTGATACCTTAAGCCTTTTTTGCCTAAATATATCAATACACGTGGGAAGTGAATCAATATATTAGGTATTTTTGCTTGAACGTATCAATATTTTTATCTAGGTATTGATAATTTTTTGACCAAAATCTTTATTTTGCTATTGCCAAACCTTGCAATGATACATTGGGCAAATATATCGATACATCAAGTTATGTATTGATACATCACCCTTTTGTATCAATCTTACCGAAGTTTCTCAAATTTGGTGATATGGTAGCCATGTATCGATACATTAAAGTCATACATTGATATAATCAATTAGAAATGCGTATTTTGCTTACCTTTGGTTCTTAAACATTTTACTTAAACTTGGGATGATAAGTAATAGGTTTATACTTGCCCATTTGGCTTTAATGATGCCCAGTATTGGGTTCATAGAGGCCTGGCCAGAATTGGGTATCTATAGTTGGATAAAGAGGACATGATAGCTACCTTAATCTTAAGTGGTGCATTATGACATGAGGCATGGGTTTATGACAAGTTGTCATAAATTTTCACTAAACAAGAAAAAAAATAAAATGAAAATCATTAAAAAAGAAAGAAATGGTCGTTCGAGGAGGGCCATAAGTGATGTCACCTTCATTTTACAAGAGGCAGGACAAAAAAAAACTTTCTTAGTGATCTAATAGCTTTCTATTTTTTAAAAGGTTTTTCTTTAAGTTAATTGAATTTTCAAAGCTTTTAAAGCTAGTTTCATCAACAAAACTTTAATTTTGTTCTTGTTTTTATTCATCTAAGGTGAGCTTGGTGATAATATTTAAGCTTATTGTTTGCAAACCAAATTTAAAGGCCAAGTAGTGAACTATGATCAAAGTCTAGATTATTTTGAAACTAGTGTCTTAATTTCCATGAAAAATAATTTTTTTTTTTGAAAAAAAATTCATTTTCTTGATTTTAATTTGTTCATATGATTTTTTTATTATTTTTATGATGATTTCCATGTGATTTATAATATCCCCATGTTCTGTGATGCATGCATTTTAACTCATATTATGATTAATTGGTATTCTTTGATGCATTTATGCATATGTCACTTGGATTGTAAATTCTTTTATTAAAAGAATAACATTGATTTTCGAGAGCATTCATGTAATCTTTGCTTGTTTCATGATGACTTCATGTGATTTATGCCATATTCATGTTCTATGACACATGCATGCATTAAAATCCTTTTGTGATCCATGAACATTCATTGGTATGTTTGTTTCATGATGACTTAGATTATTTAATTATGTTGAAAAAGTATGCTTTGGGTGTATGTGTATTCATTTAGGCAACTTAGGTTTCATTTTAAGGCCATGTGTGAATATATTTAAGCATGAAAATATTTTTTTTCTAATTTTTATTGCTTTGTCCAAATGCTAGAAGGATTATTTAACAAGTTTCCCAAAATTTTCAAGACTATCAAAAGGCATTCCCGTGCCTTGGCTGAATGCTATAGGGGTCTAATAGCAAAATTTTATTTTTACGCCAGTTAGTAATTTAACTAAACAATAGAGATGAAATTGCAAAAGTCAAAAAAGTGTTCCAAGCCCTCCCATGCTTGGCCAAATACTCCATAGTTCACTAGGAAAATTTTCATGCATTTTAAATTTATTTGAATGCCTTTCATGCATTTAAAATCATTTAGAGGTTATTTTGTAAATTTAAAAAGTTTAGGAACCTTCTAGCAAAACCTTGCACTCTAAGGTTATTTAGGTCATTTCTACTTTATAATTATCCATTTAGGTTGTTTAGTCATTTGGATAGATTTCTAGCATTTTTAAGTTATTTAGAGACCTTTTAACAATTTTAGAAAAATTAGGGACCCTTTTGGCAATATCTTTCATTTAAGGCTACTTAGATCATTTTCCATAAAAAATTACCCATTTAGGGCATAATGATCATTCTCATGCATTTCTTGCATTTTTTAACCTTTTAGGGGTTAAATTGTAAATTTAAAAAGTTCAGATTGATTAGAAATTTGTTTTACTTAGGTCACATTTAGTTTAAAAGTTACCCATTCAGGGTAATTTTGTTATTTCTACCAAAATCAAATCACTAGGACCGGGTTCACCTTTCCATCAAGTTTGGGTTCTAATTATTTCAAGTTTTTTACTTTCTATAGAAATCGAGTCTTTTAGGCTTAGGTTTGTTCCTTCTATTGAGACTGGGTCTAGTTTTAATCTAGGTTTCTTACCTTCTATGAAACCAAGTCTTTTAGGCTTAGGTCTGCACCTTCTGTCAAAACTAGATCTAGTTTTAATTTAGGTTTCTTAACTTCCATAGAAATCAAGTCTTTTATGCTTAGTTCTGTATGTTCTATCAAGACCGGGTCTAATTCTAATATAGGTTTCTTACCTTCTATAAAGATTGATTATTTAGGATTAGTTTTGTACCTTCCATCGAAACCACATCCTAAATTGAGTTTACTCATTATTTATTTTTTTATTTATTAACAAACCAATGTTTTCAAACATCAAGGCAATATCT
>JBBYHL010457386.1:2473-46283 GCA_038381835.1 Adansonia madagascariensis | reverse complement strand
GTTTTCCACCCTGTGAGATGCATGTGGGATTAAAATTCTCATTAAAAACCTATATTTACTACTTTATATGAATTCATGTTTAAAAGGGGATTATATCGAAAATAATTATAAGTCAAAATCTGGAAAATTAAAATTAATAAAGAGATGCTATACGGTACCGATTTAGGGTGTTGTAGGGATGTTAATCCTTTCTTATATGTAATTGACTCCCAAACTTAACTATCGAATCTCTAGACCATGTAGACGTTGGAATTGATTTTTAGAGTTTTGTGACTTAGATTAACTATTAAATCTCTAGACCATGCAGACTTTGCAATTGATTTTTCGAGTTTCGTGACTTAGATTAATGGTTTAACTAGGCATCAGTCATGCTTAGCCCAAATGATTAGTGGCAACTCTAAATGTAGTGGCCACCTAAGACCAGTTGGATGAGAAATTCTTCCAACGATCTCCCTTTTATGATTAAGAGTTGAGAATCCATAGTTTCTCAGTTCTATCACACCAAAAGAAAAAATCCTGGTTAAAAGGACATTTTTCATCAAGAATTTTATCTTTCCTGTTATATATAAAGTTGTGCACATTTCCCACTTTGTGAGATTCTAAGAGGCACTTGCTACATTTTTAATATTTAGTTTTGCCATGTTGGAATATATAGGAACCTTTATTACTTTGTAAAATTCGATTATGACATTTTTTTACCATTAAGTAGCTCGTAGCACATTGCCTTTTGTTAATTACTTTGTCAATTTGTTTTTGGCAAAACTAAGAGATTAACCATTTAATTATGTAATATAGTTTTTTATAAGTGCATGAGATGCAGATTAGGAAGCTAGGATTCTTGGAATTGAATATTTCTTATTTGCATTGTCTACAAATATTATGACGTGCTATTTATTCAAACCTATTATTAGTGTAAACTTACTTGATATTTAGATTTAATAAAAAGTTCTTTATTATTTAAATCCTATTGATGATTTTATGTCATAAGAAGATTGCATGTATGTTTCAATATGGAAGATGAAGAAAAAAATTATGATAGAAAATCAACAGATTTTTAAATTCTATGGCCAAATAAGAAAATATTTAGTGATAGAACTAGTGATAAAATTTGAAATTATGACGAAAATTTGTAACAAAATTGTGATGGATCTTTAAATTTTTTGATGTAATTAATGATAGAATTTATATGAGGACAAAAAATTTTGTGATAGAAACAGTGATGAATTTTTAAGTTGTGATGGAATATGGTGATGAACAGTTGCCTTAGTCAGCCAAAATTTATGATAGAATATTAAGCATTTATGACCAAAAAAAACTATCACTATATTAATGACAGAATAAATGAAACTTGTGACAGAATTATTACGGATAAGGTATTAGTAATAGAAATTTTTCTCACTATTTCTGTCACTAATTTCTATCTATGATGTAAATATAGCTTCTTTTAATGGATTTTTTTGTCACTGTTAAGACAATATCTAGCAGTGTATCTATATGGGGCAAGTTGTATCAATATAATATGTTTTTTATCAATACAATGTTAGGATTTTTGGGTTTTTTTTGGGTTATGGGAAGCAATGTCCATCGATACAAACACCAAATGTAACGATACTAAATGACATTTTCACCACAAACAAGATTTCTTACCCAAGTTTTCTTACATTTAACCTTCTTAATGGCCTTGAATTACTTGATAACAATGAAAGAGGTTCTTTACCAACATTTTGACATCAAATTATCAGCATGAGAACCACCCACAAACTTTAAGCCATTAAAGCTTGACTGAGCTTGGGATAAGTAAGAAAAATTATACAAACATGTTTGCATGAAGATAAGATACACATCACAAATACCAATAGTCCTAAAGAAAATCGAACAATTTCTAATAAAAAATAGCTAAAACAACGAAAATCTAAAACTTTAATCATAGCAATCAAACTTGGCCTTTCAACATGAATCAAAATTCATGAGCATAAGCATTCATTTGGCTCATTAAAAAAAGGAATCTAAAAAGAAATGAACAAAATTTAAGAATTTTATAAGAATTTTACCTTAGAAAAGCTTGAAAATTTAGGTATTTTAGTGTTTTTTCTCTTTGTATTTTCTTGCTAAAGCCTAAAGTCTTCAAAATAAGAAAATCGTCCCTTATTTATAGGGACGGAGGTTAGAAGAACATGCAAAAAAGGGCTTTGGCCGAAGCTTTCTTAGAGATTTCTAGGAATTTTTTTCTTTTTTATTTCATATTTATTATATTATTATTTTAATTTGATTTTTAATTGATTTGATTTAAACTAATTATGTTTGTCTTTTAGTGAATTATGTCATCTATGACATCATCAAGGTCTAGAGGGTTTTAGATGATATTTATATATATTGTAAAATTATACCATAAAAATTAATTAGAATGACTAAATTGTAAAAATGAAAAATTATGTATTTGCAATAAAATTTCATATGATCAATTTAATTTATTCTAATAACAAATCCATTTTAATGTTCAAAAAAAAACTTTAAAAATTGCAAACTCATAAAACTTTAAGCCAAAAACCCTATCGGGAAAAATTATTTCATGAAAACAATGCAAAACTCATTAAATAAATTGACTTTTCACATATTAATTTAATATGAATTTAATGAGGATATTTGAAGAATTTTAAAAATTATAAACTCAAAAAAAATCATCTCAAAAAAATTTACAGAGTAAAAAACTCCATATCTCAAAAATGAAAAAATTCTAAAAAAAAAACAAAACTCATAACATAAATTGAATTTTGAAAAACTGATTTAATATGAATTTAATAATAATATTTAAAGAATTAAAAAATTATAAACTAAGAAAAATCTTACTAAAAAAATTTTACGGAGTAGAAAACTCTGTATCCTGAGAACAGAAAAATTCCAAAAAAAATAAAACAAAACTCATAAAATAAATTAAATTTTAAAAAATCGATTTAAAATAAATTTAATAAAAATATTTGAAGAATTTTAAAAATTATAAACTAAAAAAACTCCATATCCTGGAAACGAGAAAAATTGAGAAATAGGTTCAAACTTTACAAAATTGGATTTTATCCAACATATTAATCAAAATATAAATTTAAAAATATAATAAAGGTGAAGATCGAAAATCTAGAATAATTTTTACCACAAAATTTTATGAGTCATGGTATTGTGAAAAATTCAAATTTGAGTCTTATAATTGACAACTTTATACCTCATGGTAAAAAATACTAATATGAATTTTTTCTTAAATATTTTTTATTTTTCAAAGTATATATCAGCATAAGTACCACACAACTATCCCTAAAAACATGTGGTTGTCAACTTCCCAAAATTAACGAAAAATTCCCTAAAATTCTTAAAAATGGGAAATATGATCATGATAATATTTGCAAAAATAAATTTTAAAATTTCACAAGCATAAAATTGAAAACTAATTTTTTTACCTTGGAATTCATTTTTTTATACGAGGTTTGTAATGTACAATTCTTGTCATGTGCACCTGCAGTCATTTTATGCATAACTAAATAGGCCTTGAAAATGTTCATTTCACCTAAAAAAGGCTACCCTTATTGGGCAGCCACGTAGTTCTAGGTCTCGGATATTTTTGGACTATTAGAAAAGAGGGCCCAGATAAAATTAGGTGTCTACATATCCTTATGACCTACAAAGAGCTTTATTAGCTTTACTCTAGGGGCATCTAGTCCATCCCCTATACGTCCTAGAGAAGAAATCCCCATACCTTCAGTGGTATATCCCAATGCCCATTGTGACTATCATGCTGGGATAGTAGGGCGCAATACCAAGAACTGCATTTCTTTTAAGCAGAGGGTACAAAGCTTTATTGATTTGAAGGTCTGCAATTTGGGACAAATCAAGGGTTGAATGTTGCCGCAAATCCCCTACCAAGCCATACCAAGTGGACAGTGAACATGATTGGTGTCGAAGATGATTGTGAGATCAAACAAAGCATAGAAAAAGTCAGGACACTAATGATCCTAGTTTGCTAAATTTTGATTTAGGTAAAAAATAGTTAATATTATTGAAAGGTTAGAAAATGAACTTGATTTTTGTGACTTCCACACTATTCATGGCCATGCCCTCCAAACATGTAAAGAAATTCATGCAACGATCTAGAGAATAATGGATAAGGGCAGAATTGAATTCTATGACAAAAAGTAAGTAGCTCCCATTGAATTAATGAATACGATTGGGGAAGGAATGGTACAACCACCGTACAAAAGAGTACAACCCCTTATCATCTATGGACAACTAAACTTTGGGATAAGCTTTTTGGCATCTATGCTAAGGTTATTCATAGAGGCCCTTAGGCTATTCCCATATTAGAGCGATAAAGCTATTCCTTGGAAATATGAAGATCGAGTCATGATGATCAAGAAGCCCACTTAATTAATCTTCACTATCGACCTCTTAGAAGTTAGCCTTTTGAACCATAGTGGTAGATGTTATACACCTCCACCTTAAGATAGTAAAAAAAATGACACCTTCCCTACAGTTGACATATCTTAAGATAGGAAAAAGGACCTGGAGCCTAAAAAAGTTAAAAAGATGTGACAAAAAGGAAGCCATTGAATTTTTGAAATTCATCAAGTGTAGGGAGTATAGTATTGTTGATCAGCTAAGCAAACAACCAACTAAGATCTCTGTGTTATCCCTACTTAACTTAGAAGTTCATCGAAACACATTGCTAAAAGTGTTTAACAAGTCATATGTGCCATTAGACATTTTAATAGACAAACTTTATTGTCTGATGAGCAACATCACTGCTAATAACTATATCTCGTTCATCGATGATGAGATCCTTCTTAGAGGTAAGGGTACTTATAAGGCCCTACATATGACCATATACTATGAAAGCCATATTCTGCCAAAGGTTCTTATAGACAATGGCTCTACGCTCAATTGCCCTTGGCCACTATAAACAAGCTTCTTGTTAATGCATCCCACATCAAGCACTGCTACATGGTAATATGAACATTTAATGGGACTTCTCACGAAGTCATTAAAAACATCATTATACCACTTCATATAGGTTTGTGAACCTATGAGATTGATTTTCAAGTAATGGATATTATTCCATCCTACAATTGCCTACTAGGAAGGCCTTGGATACATTTAACTGGGGTAATACCATCATTCTTACATTAAAAATTGAAATTCATGATCGATGATAAGGTAGTCATTCTAGTTTTTCAATGCAATATTCATGGGAAAAGACTTGCCAATAGGTGAGCTTCAGTTGTCGAGGAATACCCTCATAGATTTGAAGTTAATTGGTTGGCAAGCTTTGCCAAGCTAGAAAAGGGCTCGATAAAAATCTTCAGGGTATGGCCAATGCTTTTAAAGTCATTAGCCAGGTCAACAAGAAGGGGCTAGGATTTAAGTTCGATATGTAGTACAAGAAATAACAAGCCAAGAAGGCAAGAGATAAAAGGTTGGCCCATCTATTGGGTCAAAAGTTGGAACTAGAATTGATTGTATTCCCACTAATCCATGAAACTTTTCATTCAAGAGGATGCATGGATCTAAATTAGTCAAAAGAAGAGAAAGCAAAAGATGTCCCAATGATTCTGATCAGGCTTTTTGTGTCATAACTTGACTTGGATATGAATCCTGACCAGCCGGACTTAAAAAATGAAAGTACCCCTCATTCTTATATATATATTTATATATCTTTATTTTTTATTTTTTAGGGGCCACATCATTATTATTTTTTTATTTTCTTAGGCTTGGGTAGAAGTCATCAAGATGAATTGCTTATTCAAATTAATCCTACATAGTCATTACAAAATAACATTTTTTTTAGAGTTACCACTAATCTATTTTGGCCAGGTGAGATTGGTCACCTATTGGAGTTCATATTTTAAGGGTCATGAAATCCTTGAAAACAAACTTCAAGGTCCACGATTATACTAGAGATCATGAGAGAGGGTTTGAGAGTTGATTACAATCATGAGTAAGGACTAGTTCCTCTCACGACGATAGGAGATTAGTACCTTATTAATCATGTCTTAACTTAAAATTTGATTCTTATTCGATTTCAATATCTGGCATTTAATTATAATTCCTACATGTCAAAATTTTTATAAAATAAATTTATTATTCTATATGAGAAAATCAAATTTTTAATATTTTTAAAAAATTAAAATATCTTTTGTACTCCACTAGAGAGCCAAAGGAATACGAAAGGTCAAAATATCTTCCATACCATAGTATAAGACTAAGGAATATGAAAGGTTTTATTTTAATAATAAAATCTTTTACACACCTCATTGGAGGATTGGAGGAATATTTAAAAATTTTTTCATTCTCTTTTGCATCCCTTAGAGAGATGGTGGAATACAAAAGGTTTTGAGAAATCAAAAATATCTTTTATACCCCATTGGAGAGTCAAAGGAATATAAAAGGATTTTTTTAAAATTCAAAAAACCTCGATTCTTAAAAATGAATATCTCATTATTAAAATAATTCACAAAATTCCTCTTGTATTCAGGGAGAAATTCCACGTATTACTATATTTCAAAGATATTACCTTAATTTTTAGAAATTTCAATTTTATTTTAGTAAAAATAAAAAATAACTTAAGACTCAGTTTAGATGAAATGTACCAAACTCGACTCTAAGGATGTGAATTTGATCGATCTAACTAACATTTCCCCTAAAATACAATTTTGACATAAAAATATCCTGGTGACTCTAAAGGACTTGGTTTTAAAATAAATTAATGCAATATCTCTAAGGTGTACCTTTGATGTAAGTATCTTGATACCTTAAAACATTTTATAACTTTATAGATGACAAACCTATTCCTACTATGCACCTTTAACATAGAAGTATCTTGATGATCACATAAGACTTGGTTCTAATATAAATTATTAAAATATTCCTAAGGTTTTACCTTTGACATAAAAGTATCTCGGTAAACCTACAAAACTCGATAACTTCATAAAAAGATGAACCTATCCCTATTATGCACCTTCAACATAGAAGTATCTCAGTGATCATAAAGGACTTAGTTCTAAAATTAATTACTAAAATACCCCTACTTGTACATTTGACATATAAGTATCCCAATACCTTAAAGTTAATGATGCAAAATAACAATTATACCCTACATGCGTAACTTAAACATCAAAATTGACCTAAAATGCAAAAATTACTAATAGGTCTCCAAGTCTCTTAAAATTACATTTCATACCCCATCAGAGAAATAAAAAAATATGAAAGGTTTTAATATTTTCTGCACCCCACCAGATGATTGGAGGAATGCTAGAAATACTCCTAAAATGTCAAAAAATCCTAAATAAGTAATTAGTGTTTAAAAGACTCCACTAACCCTAAATGCAAGGTTTTATAAAAAAAACTCCAAACTTTTCTAACTTTTCAATTTAATCCCCACATGAAATAAATATCACAAAATAACATAAAACATATTACAGGAATCATAGAAATCACACAAAATATCACAATAAGCATTTGGCCAAGCACCTGTAGCCTTGAAATAATTATTTTATTTTTGTAAACTAGTCCCTAAACTTTTTAACAAATTAATGAAACATATTTATACATATTAGCATAAGCATGAAAATAGCTCTAAAGGTCACAAGACATATTCGGCCAAGGATATATGGCCTAGAAAAAAATTTTTTACAATTTTTTGCAATTTAGTCTCCATAATCTTTATATTTATAAAATAGCTTAAAAATAACAAAAACTCCACAAATAGACCCCTATATGGTTCACCCAACTTGGAAAATAACCTTCTAAGACTTCAAAATTTTTGATAAAATTATTTTTAAGCCCCTTAAATTTTCCAATATTATAGAGTAATTTAAAACATCATAAATCAAGCATGAAAAATTATCCAAGGACCATAAAGAGTTTCGCCAACATGTGTTTCACCAAGAAATAATTTTTCCATCACATATTTTCATGAATGTTAATATACATACATGTTATAATTTTACCAAGCATAAATATGCATAAAAACATAATAAATAATGAAAAAATCAACATAAATCAACATGAAAATATTAAAAAAAAGCATAAAAGTATATACATGAAAAAGAAAATTATCATGGTAAAAATCAACTTATTAATAAAAATTAAATAAAATAACAAAATCAAGAAAATTTGTTCACAGCCATCATACTTGCCCATTCAACATGGATTAAAATCCATGAGCAGAAGAATGATTTTGGCTCACTAAAAGGAAGAAAAACAAATAAAAGTAACAAAACCTAAAAATTTCTAAGTATTTTTACCTTGAAAACTTGAAAACTTAAGAAAATTGTTTGTTTTTATAGCTTTTTTTTTCTTTTATATAGGAAGCTAAAGCTTGTTCTTAAAACATCTTCCCCCTATTTAAAGGGGAAGGATTCGGCTAAGGCTTGAACGATATGCCTTGGCCGAATGGCCCTATAGTTTTTCACAAAATTCTTTTATTTTTTAATTAATTTATTTGTTAATTAATGTTGTAGATTTTTCTAGGCCCTGATTAATTAATTAATTAATTTGTATTCATGTAATATTTATTTAACCTTAGTCAAAAAGCCTATTGTAGGCTATTGTTAGGTTGCATGATGATTTAAAGAAATATTAATTTGATATATAGCTAAAATGTAATTAAATTAGTAAAGGAAAAATTTAAATTCCAACCAAAATAGTTCATGTAACTAAATCTCTAAATTCCACAACTAAAATAAATATAAACAAAATTTTAATAATGGAAAAAATAAAAAATAGGGTCATAATTACGAATTTTATGAAAAAAATTGATTACAAGGACTAAACTATAAGAAATTAAAAGTTATGAATTAATAAATTTATTTTACAAATTTAAATATGTAAAAATCCAAATTAAATATTCATATGAAAATTTGAGTTCGAAAGAATTAATAAAATTTTGAAGAAAGAGCACATCGTTGGGCCTTCTCGTTAAATTAAAATAGGCTTCATTGGGCGTTATCGAAGACTTAATAGAATAATCACAAAAAAACCTATTGGGCTTGTAAAGAATGAAATGGGCTTGATAAAAAAGCTTATTGGGCTTGTAAAGAATGAAATGGGCTTGATAAAAAAGCTTATTGGGCTTGTAAAGAATGAAATGAGCTTGATAAAAAAAGCTTATTGGGCTTGTGAAGAATGAAATGGGCTTAAGAAAAATCAAAAATTGACTTGGCAAGATTATTAGGCTTGTTGAGAAATTTTTAGGTTTGTTTAGCTTATTTGTAAAATTTGAAAGTTTTAGGCCCATTAAGAAAATTTGGCCCAAAATAAAATTAATAAATATAAGAAAAGTTTTTTATAAAAATTTTGAGTATTAAATTATACAAGAAAATTTTTAAGAAGTCTAATGCATAAGAAAAAGATAATTAAAAATCCTAAACTCGTAAAATTTTATGAGAAAAACCTTTATGGAATAAAATTATTATTTGAAGAAAATACAAAAATCATAAAATAAAATTGAATTTTCAAAATTTGATTTAATATGGATTTAATGAAAATATTTGAAGAATTTTAAAAATTATAAACTTAGAAAAATCCTACACAAAAATTTACATAGTAGAAAACTCTGTGTTTTAAAAATAAGAAAATTCAAAAAATATATTCAAATTTTATAAAAATGCATTTTATTCAACACATCTTTCAAAGTAGTAATTTATAAAAACAATTAACATGACAATATGAAATTCAAAATAATTTTTACTAGGAAAATTTCACGTGCATGACTCTCACAGAATTATGAAAAATTTAAATTTAATAAATAAATTTAATAACTTGACATCTTGTAAAAATGCTAAATGAATTTTTCTTCTTGAGTATTTCTAATTTTTTAAGTGAGTATTAGTATAAGTACGGCACAAGTACCAATAAAAATATATTATGGTTAACTTTCTAGATTTCATTAAAAAATTCTCAAAAAATTCCTAAAATTGAGAAATTTGATCGTGATATAATCTGCAGAAATAAGTTTGAAAATTTTGAAAGAATAAAATTAAAGGCTAATTTTTTACCTTTATGTTCATTTTTTATCTGAGATCAGTCTTCAAAATGGCATTTTTGCTATCATGTGCATTTATGGCCATTTAGGTATGATTAAAGAGGTCTTGAAAATGTCTAGTTCACCTAAATGAAGTCTACCCTCACCGTACAGGAGCGAAGTTCTTAGTCTTAGATATTTTCAGACTATCAAGAAGGGGTCGGTATAGAAATAGGTGTCAACACTCTATAACCTCTAAATCCATACCATCGTTGATTAGCCAAGGCTACCAAAGCCTTGTAGTGAAACTTGTTTTTGATGGTAGGATCGTATCAAAAACCCTTGAGCTTTTTAAGTCTATTTCCATGTAATGCCAAGAATTAAAAACCTACTTACTTCTGCCCACTAGCATGTAGTGAACCTCTGTAATGGGCATCTTGTATCAAATATTATCAATAAAAATGACTTTTCATGTTGCGTGCCCATTTTATTCTTTGCCTTTATTCAAATTCTTTGCCTATGCATACTTTGGCCTATATTGTTTATTTCATCCTCCTTTTAGGTGCTCTGATAAAAGTGACAAAGATGTTTCTAATAAGCTTCTAAACATCGATTCGAACAGTCAATCTATAGTTTTAAAGTTGATTCCAACAAAGATTCTAAGAAAAGTTTTGTGCAACTAGATCTATTAAGATTAGTCAAGCATGAAGAAAACAAATTGTACCGTATGAAGAGCCAATTAAAGTCATAAATTTACGGATTGAAGAAGGTCAAAAAGAGGTCAAGATCAGAACTTCAATAAAACCCTATACCAAAACCAAAATGATAAGCCTACTTTAAGAGTATTGAGGCATATTCATTTGGTCATATCAAGACATGCCTAGACTAGACATTGACATTATGGTCCCCAAGTTTCCCCTTAAACCTAAATACAAACCAGTCCAATAAAAGTTAAGAAAGATGAAATCGGAGATGCTGTTTAAGATCAAAGAAGAAGTTAAGAAACAATTTGAGGTAGCATTTCTCAAAGTACCCAAATATCCTTACCAAATGTACTTTTGGTATCGCATTTCAAAAGCTATTATTTTCATCATCAGCAAAAATGGGATCAAAGTTGACCTAAATAAAGTCAAGGCTCTTCAAAACATGCCACCACTTTAAACCCAAAAGAAGGTGAAAAGTTTATTAGAGAGGTTGAATTACATCTCCAAGTTTATATCCCAATTGACTAATAAATGCGACTTATCTTTTGACTCTTTTAAAAACAACAACTTGGGGAATGGAATGAAGAATGTCAAGAAGTCTTTAACAAAGTCAAACATTACACGTCAAACGTACTAATACTAGTATTGCAAGTTCTCTGTCAATCGTTAATGCTCTATTTACCTGTCTTCAACAAATCTATGGGTTGTGAGCTTAGGCAACATGATGAGTTGCGAAAGAAATAACAACCTATTTACTACTTAAGCAAGAAATTCATGGAGTATGAGAATAATTACTTTGTAGTGGAAAAGTTATAATGTGCTCTGGCTTGGAGTGCTTGGAGACTCAAGCAGTACATGTTTAACACCACACAGCTAATTATAAAGCTTGACCCCATCAAGTATCTAAGCGAAGCCCTTACACTATCAAGAAGATTAAGCATGTGGCAATTTTTACTTTTCGAATACGACATCGTCTATGTTAACCAAAAAGCTACTAAGGATACTGTGATCCCAGATTTCTAGGTAACCTAGGCCATGAGCTACTATGGGCCAATGGATTTTGATTTCCTAGATAAAGACCTAATGTGTATAACCAAAGGAAAAGAAACCCCTAGTCATGACCAATCCTAAAAGATGTATTTTGATGGAACTTTAATTGCTGTAAGGCATGAAATTAGGGCAATATTAATTTCACCTAATGAAAGTCATTATCCCTTTACAGCTAGACTAAACTTTGATTATACCACTAACATAACAAAGTACAAAGCCTCTATCATAGGGCTCCAAGTAGCTATCAAGAGAAATATCAAGACTTCATAAGTTTTCAAGGATTCAGACCTAGTCATCTATTAATTGAAAGGAAAGTGGCAGATTCTCAATGATAAATTGTTTCATTAGAATAAACTGATCTCAAAATTCAAAAAAGAATTTAAAAAATCTATTTTAGCACTTACCTTAGGAAAATAACCAATTAGCCAATGCCTTGGCCACTTTGTCATCCATGTTCATAGTTAGTCGAAAATCAGATGTTGCTTCCATTCAAATAAGCATCTACACAACTCTGACACATTATTAAAACATTGAAGAAGAGAATGATGGCCTACCATGGCATTATAAGATCCTTTGTATCTCAATGATCAATAGTACCTCAAACTTGCCATAGAAAATGATAAAAAGACCATTATAAGGATGGCTATGGGATTCATTTTAGATAGGGAAATGCTATGTAAGAAAAGTTTGGATTCAGTGTTACTCAGATCCGTCAATGCTTTTAAAGCTATAAGAATCCTAGAAGAAGTTCATGAAGGGATTTGTAGCATGCATGCTAATAGGCCCTGAATGGCCAAGTAAGTCATGAAATTGGGCTATTATTGGTCAATTTTTGAAAATGACCATATCGATTACACCCGAAATGTCATAAGTGTCAAATTTATGGGGACAAGATCAACATCCCACTTTCATCACTTCATGTCATGATAGTACTGCGACTTTTTTTTATGTGGGGCATGATAAGATTGGGCCTATCACCTCTAAGCCATCTAACGGACATCAATTCATTTAGGTGAAAATCAACTATTTCACCAAATGAATAGTGGTATCCTCATATGCCATTGTCACTAAATCAATTGTATACAAATTCGTGAAGCGAGAAATCATCTGCCAATATGGGCTTCCTGAACATATCATCACTGATAATGCTCGTAAATAGTTTTCACACTCTATGATGATATGTTTTCACAATCTAGCATCATAACTCGATGCCATACCATCCAAAAAAGAATAGGGCAATTGAGGTAGCCAATGAGAACATCAAGAGTATAGTTAAAAAATGGCCAAGACTTACAAATATTGGCATAAACAGCTATCTTTCACACTCCACACATATCAAACTTCAATCTAGACTTCCACAGATGCCACCCTGTTTTCCTTTGTGTATGGATGGAAGCCATTTTACTTGTCAAAGTTGAGATTCCCTTTTTAAAACCAAACTTGAAGAAGGAGAAAGGATTATGAGCAGGTATGATCAGTTGATTGAAGAAAAGTGATTAAAAGCCACTTGCCATAGGCAAATGTATAAAAAATGCATGAAAAGGGCCTATGACAAAAAGTTCCACCTTCGTTAATTCCAATACACAAAAACACTCAAGGCAAGTGGACCCCTAATTGGAAGGACCTTACATCAAGAAACAAGTTTTCTCTGAAGAGGCCCTGATCCTAACAGAAATGGATGGCAACCTCTTACCCAATCCCACCAATTCAGATTATGTCAAGAAACGTTATGCTGAAAAGATGAAAACCCAAAAAGGCATCCTTTGTCAATAAAAACAAAACAAAAAAAATGTCCAGAGAAAAGTCAAGAAAAAGCTAAATGAAAAAAGTCAAAAATGAGTAAAAAATGTTTCGAATGAAAAATTAAAATAAGCATCCACACAATCAACCCGACTCGAGTTTAAAATCCAAAAGGTAATTACAAGAAAAACTAGTATTGAATAAAACCCAAACTAGCAAAATTGAATCCCATTCGACCTTACCCTTGACTAAATACCAAATTAAAGTCAAACCTCACCAAAATCTCCCTGAGTCTAGAAGGATAAGGAAGCAAACACCTGAGTTAAGGGTAATTTCAGAATATCATAGAGCAATCTTAAAGATTTTTAGAAGATTGGCTCATATCAAGCATGTTGGTTATTCAAGAAAGATCTTGAGATGCATCGGATTAACATTCATGTCTTGACTGTCAGAGGCATCGATCATTCAAAAAATAACTTCACTATCATTATACCCTTCATGTCAAATGTAAATCAAATTGTGTCATCTTTTTGTCATGGCTGAAATATTGTCCTTTTTCTTTTTATCCCTGTATATTACATTTACATTGCATTATGCTTGTCATTTAATTGATAATATTTGATAATCAAATAAAATTCACATTAGGATTTCTTTATATTACATCGAATAGGCAAAAAATGCATAAGGAATTCTATTCATACTAGTCATGATCATATATTCGACCATTCCTAGCTTCCCAAGGTCATCGATCATGAAAAAATCATCAAAAGTAACCTAAGTTAAATTCATACATCTTAGTCAAAAATCTTGTCGAGACTCAGACACTAACTAATCTAGCTAAGATACCCAAATAACCAAGCTAAAAAATTATCTAGTCTTCATGTCATCAGTAAAATCAACCAACCCTATCGAAATAAATCATTAAACATCCTTAGTAAAAAATGATCATCCAAACTTTTACCCATTAGGAGAGCCCATCAGACATGCCACACCAAGAAAATGACCATCTAGGCACCCAAAAAGAGTAATGATCTCAAAACCTATCGAGACCAAAGGCAATAGCTTAAACAATGGCATCAGGGAAATGATTATTAAAATTCATAATCGAAAAGAAAACTTTTAACGTACGCTTTTGTATTGGACTTTATGTCATAATCATGTAGTCATATCATTAAGAAAGTTGCATTTGCATTATCATATCATACATTTATATTGTCATCACACAACATCATCCTTTCAGCATCACATAAGCAGAATTTATTAAGCTTCAAAGAACTTCTTGGTAAGAGTCTTTGACATCAAAAATCAAAAGGTAGCTCAAGTAAGACCCTTATCTCTCCAAGTATCAATTATTAAAGGTCAAAGCCCAATGATACCAGTAGGTTAAATCCAACTAATTGGCTCATGTTCTCAAAGAATCAAAGCCTAGTGATGTTGGTAGGTCTGTTTCAGCTCATTGGTCATTATCGAGAACTTTTGTTAAGAATCTCTATCGAGAAATCCCTTCAAAGTTCTATATTGATGGAATGTCATGATCTGGCTTATTGGCATCTTTGTTAAAAAACTTTGTTAAGAAATTTTATTAAGAACCCTTGTCTAGAACCTTTGTCAAGAAATCCCTTCAAAGTCTATTATTATTGGAACTCTGTGATCTAGTTTCTTCATCAAAAACCTTTCCACAAACTTTTACTAAGAATTTTTGTCAAGAACATCTATAAAAGACATCCTTTCAAAGTCTAACATTGCTGGCAGTGAATGGCACATTGGCATCCTGTCATTTTTTAAGTCAAACCTAGGGATAGGTTGAGCTTAGGATCATAGTTTAGGTCTTTATCTAAAATTCTATTAAGAAATCTCTTCAAATTATAATGTTGCTGGCCATAATTTGGCAGGTTAGCTCTCTATTATTTTTTAAGTTAACCTTAGAAATAGGTTGAGCCTAGAATCATAGTCTCGATCATTCATCCAAAAGTTGTTAAGAAATACTTTCAAAAGTCTAATGTTGCTGGCCATGATTTAACGTATTGGCATCCTGTTAATCTTTAAATCTAGGATAGTTTAAACCTAGGATCGTAGTCCAGGTTTTTTATCCAAGAATTCAAATTTAACTTTTTTTTTAAAAATCAAAATTACCACCAAAATATAGTTTTATCTTGGTGTTATATTAATTTGTCTTTTTATTACAGGAACACGAGCGAACATCAAGCACACCTTGAACCAAATTGTGTCTGTCAGTCTTTGCCTTGTGCTTGATACATAGCACTAGCTAAAGAGGGGCAGCTGTAGACATACCATTTATTTAGGCCATGATCCAAGGCATCAAAAGTCACTATTCGAGGCATCATCGAGTCTATTTTAATAAGCACAGGTCAGTTATCCATCATTTCTAGCTGAAGTGAGGTGTCCAAAGAGCCAAAGGCACAAAAAATTTGCATTTGTATGAGTAGGTATCGATACCTGGCCTTTAGATATCAATACATGATCACCACATCATCAAAACCCAAAAATCATTATTGGTATTCATACAAAAGGCCACATATCAATACTTTGAGTTGTGGTATCAATATAGACATTTTGGTAGCAATACTAAGTTATTTCAAATCTAAAATCATGATATTAGGTCAATGCGTATTGATACAGGCCAAAGAGTATTAATACTTAGGAAAATTTTGTGCTTGGTATCAATGGAAGGCTTATTATCTTATGACTTAAAGTAAAAAATCATTAAGTATAGATACAAGGCTCTTTGTATCGATACCTGAAGGCTTTTGTATCGATACAAAATTAATTGTATTAATACCAAAAAGCAAAATTTACCTATTTCGTGCCATTTTTAGACCTTTTCATCATAACATAAAGACATAAATATGGTTATGACTTTAGTCTAAAAAATATCCAATCTCAGACATAGCTTCCTAAATATTATATGGACTTCATTTTTAGGCTTAAACATTGGGTTTTAACATTTTTGAGTGGTTAATTAAGCTTTTTACAAGTGCATTTCATGCTATAATATGGATAGATAAAGGGCAAGCCTAACCTTGTTCACTAAATCAACTTATGCATGGTTTGTTTCTACTACCAATGATGTACATCAACCAATGAAATGTTGAAAGGATGCTTTTTGGTACAAGGAGTCACCATATTGTCTACCTAAAATGTCCTGAATGCCCTACCTTCGTTAGATTTTTAATGGCTGTGATTGAATCCAATATAAATTATGTTATGAGCTCAGTCAAAAGGGACAATAGATTCATTTACATCAACCTCCACACTTAGAAAATATTCATTCCTATAGCTAGCCCTCAGCCCCCTTAGAAACCGTCTTAAAACCTTCCATAAGCGTCACCCTTTTTCACAAAACATTTTTCTGTTGAAATAACAGCCTTTAAGCTCAACCCTAGCCATCTTTTCTTGTTAAATCATAGCAATAAAATGCAAAAGGGTGAGCTATAAGTTTAAAACCTTCTTTGTTCAGCATTATCAATAAAATCTTTAAAGCTTTTAGGGTATATTTCTTATCCTTTTTCCTTCTTTAACTTATATTTGTATTTTTATCACCCTATTGAGCACTAATATGTTCCATGACCTTATTTTAGGATTTCTCATGCATTTTATGGCCTTGGATATGGTAGACTTAGGATTTGTGATGCTTCATTGACCCTTCCATCATGTTTCTTCATTAATATATGTTGATTCATCTTCATGATATGTTTTGATGTTGTCATAAAATTCTATTAGGTTATTCTTCTTTGTTTAAGCATGTTTACATAATTTCCATGGCATATTCCTTGTTTTCATTCAGTGGGCTAACATCTCTATGCATTCTCATGTTCATCTCCTTACATGTTGTCATCATTTTCATGCTTAAATATAATTTTTGCTTTCTTGAATATGCCTTCCATATATATTATCATGAACATCATATTTAGTTCATCATATGTTTATCAAAATGCTTGTTTGTTGGTTGTTAAAAATCTATTTCCTAAAAGCCCCAAGTTAAGGCCATATTAACTTTGATAAATAAGGTTTAATATTGGCTTAAGGTTTTCTATTAATTGGTCTTCCAATCTTGGGGAAAAATCAAGTTTTCATGTTTAGGGTCAACATTTCTTGAGGCCAAATGTTTTGTTTTAAAAAATAAGATGCTTTCTTATTGTTCAAAGTTATTTATACCTTGATCCTTTTGCCTATAGTCCGTTTGTTTGTGATATGTCAATGTGCTATTTGACCATCCTAAACTACTATAGGATTGTATAGATAAGTTCGTGAAGCCCATCTCACTTATCCTTTTCTATTATGAATATTCGGATGTCCATGACCCAAGTTTAGTCCTAAGGAACCTGGAAAGACCTAAAAACTCCCTTGTTTTTGCCTTTACAACACTATATTCATGATTTGAAAAAACATTTTCAAACCTTAAACCATTTTTTCATGAATTTTATGACATTTGTTTTTGAAATTGCATTAAATTACCTTTATAATGGTATCTTGTTTGCCATTGGATCATTCCAGATGGAGTTATGATTTTTCAAACTAATACTGCCTAGAAGCCCTAGAATCAATGATTTACATTTTATTTAGGTCATCTCAGCCTATCAAATAGTTTTTTTAATTTTTAAAATATTTTCTATAAAAATTTCATGAATTTTTTTCTAGAAAGATATAATTTATGATATAATAATTCTTTATGAGTTAGGAATAATTTTTTAAAGGTCACCACACCTTTTCTCTACATGCTCTATCAGTGTTGCACTAGACTCAAATTAAAAAATTACTCTATCCAAAAGGCCATTTTTTGGGATTCTTAAAATATTTTCATATTAAACCTTATTGAGTCACCTTTCCAATGGTAACTCAATTGACCCCTAAAACCTTTGAATTTGGTGGAGTAAAATCAGAAAAAAGGATAGCACGATGCTATCCCCTATTTTCAACATTGGTCAAGATTAGTTTATTTCTCTAAACTCCCACTACGTTATCCTCATCAACCTCGTCGAGTCAAAAGCATGAGTCAAACCCTATAGACATGGATCAAGACATAATTAATCTTCATTTTATCACCTTTATTTTATCAATTTTTTGAACTTAAA
This sequence comes from Adansonia madagascariensis, assembly GCA_038381835.1. Taxonomy (NCBI): domain Eukaryota; kingdom Viridiplantae; phylum Streptophyta; class Magnoliopsida; order Malvales; family Malvaceae; genus Adansonia; species Adansonia madagascariensis. Next base: position 27,693 of record JBBYHL010457386.1, on the reverse strand, counting down.
AATCATCTATTTTGTTAAAAATCATCAAAGATGTCATTTTGTCAAGGAATCACCAAATCTTTATCAAGATAAATCCTTTGAGCCCGTCTATTCAAAAATTATCAAAATTTCCATCTATGGGGATACTTCAGCCTTGACTTCTAAGGGGATACTTCAACCTTATTTTTTAAAAATTGTCAAGACTTAAATTTTTTGTTCTCCCAAATCACTCTGGACTTATGCAAAATGTAGACTCAATTTTCATGCCTCAATTAATCAATAGATCCAAATGCATCTCAAAATTGTTGACTTAATTATTTTAAGATAACTGATGACAGTTACGAGACATATTTTGATCACCCTTCCATTTTCCCTTTAGTTGTTTTATGTGGTTTATTTTACATGGTTATTTGATGCTATTATTTTACTAACGCATTTGCTTTATGATTGTCACCTTGCATTTATATTTTCAAAATCATTTTCAAAAAAAATCACAAAGGTTATATTTCGTGTCGATATCTTTCCAATGTTTGACACAAACTATCTGGATTTCAAAATTAAATCTTAAGAACATTAAAATAAAAAATCCTGATGTTCCCCACCACTGTGGGGTGTATACGTGATTTAAATTTCTTATGTAAAACTCTGATTTATTTAATACAAATTCATGCATGAAAAGGGGATTATATCAAAATAACAACAAGTCAAAATTGAGGAAACCAAAGCCAAGTGAAGATATGGCTAGAGAAGTACCGATTTGGATGTCGTGGGGAGGTTCGTACCTTCTTGTGCATAACCAACTCCCAAACCTAACTATCAAATCTTTGAACCATGCAGACTATTAAATCGATGTTTCAAGGCTCATAACCATGAATGTCAGTTTCAATAGGCATCCACTTATGCCTAGGCCAAATGATCAATGGCGATTTTAAGTGTTGGCCACTTCGCGGTGACCATCAAAGACTGGTCAAATAAGTGATTCATTCAATGGTCCCTCTTTCGAGTTGCAAAAGAAGAGTTCTAGTCAGGAGGACACTTCTTCATTAAGAATTTTATCACCTCACACCAAATGTTTTTAAGTCATTTGTGCATCCCAATCCACAAGGATCTTTTTCTAAGGGGACATGTTATGGACACTAAGGTTTTGACCAACTAGTTTTTAAATGGCTTATGGAAACCAGAAACAGATAAAAGTCCATAGTCATCCATGTAGGATAGCATGATTAGATTGATATTATATTGATATATATGATATATATATGCCTGATATAAATGCAAATGCAAATACAATGCAATTGAAATCAAATCAATGAAACTTAATTAATTAAGAAATCCTTCATAAAATATTAAGTCAATGCCTAAGTATGATAAGATGTCTTCCAATAATTATAATAAGATACTAGAGTTTTGGCCGTAAGGATTCGTTAAGCTGATTCAAGGTCCCTTCGCCTAAGCTATTTTAGTTTTAAATTAATGGGTCTTACTCAACTAGCCATGTGTCTAGATGCATACAACTTAACCGCATGGCATTAAAGGCAATAGTTGTAGAAATGCATATGATGCATTTGGGTAGAGAGTTACCACCGAACTGATCTAGGAGTCATATAGAGATACAATTGGTAAATTAAGTTTCCTACCTAATTAGGTCATTTATGGTTTGTTAAGCTGACTCAAGGTCATGAAATGATGAAAAAAATGCCTAGCTCATGAAAAAGATTCAAACATTAAACTTTTCATACTATAATTGAGGGCTCTAATTTCATGCAAATAATGAGAATAATCAATCAAGTATTAAAACTTGACTAAATTGATTACTTTATATATGTTTTTGACATTAAATATGTTTTGAATTCGTACATGATCTAAGCAAAAAGTATGACTTTAAACTTGTCACTATGTAGCATATTGATGCTAACAAGTTGATTGGACCAAATTTTGTGGACTAGCTCTAAAATGTTAAAATAGTTTCAACATAAAAACACAAGGCTTATGTCTTTGATGTGCCCATACCCAATGAGCCTACTGCTGATGCTTATCAAGAAGAATGGAATGCATATAAAATTCATAAAGATGATTTAATGCAAGCCACATGGGTAATGATCACCAGCATGGCACCTAGTCTCCAAAAGCAACATGAGGGCATGGATGCTTCATACCTCATCCTAAACGTTAAAGAATTGTTTAGTAAAAAAATATGCAATAAGAGTATGACATCTTGAAGGAATTGTTCAAAATAAAAGATATTTAAAGGTACTATTATCAAAACTCATGTGCTTAAGATGATTAGATAAATCACACATCTAAAATAGTTGGATTGGTTTATAGATGGTAAGTTAGCCATTGATCTAGTTCTTTCCTTAATCTTTTCAAGCTTTTCCCAGTTTGTCTTAAACATGAACATGAATCATATGAAGATATCCCTTTTAGGATTATTAAACATTTTGACTATTGTAGAAAAGTCTTTCATTAATGAGAAAGCTATCCATTTGGTTACTTTTACTTCTAAGAAAATAAAAAAGAAGAAGAAGAAATTAAGAGGAAATGTGCCTTTTGGCTTAAAGAGTTTGAAACCAACTATTGAGGTCAAGATTAAGGAAAAAAATCACAAGAGAACTTGTGACCACTGTAGAAGGCTTATCATTCGAGGAGAAATTATAAAGACTACCTTGAATTTGTCAAGGTTAAGAAGTCAAAGGGAGTTTCCACCTTAGGTATAAATTCGTAAATTCATTTACTTTCTTTTAGTATGAGATACCTAATTATTGGTATTAAATATTTTGAGATATGTAGGGACCAATAACACAGATAAGGAGAAGAAAAATGAAGATGGACCAAAGAGTTGGTAACCTAGTTAATACAAATCAAGCTTGCCAAACTATTTTGAGAAAGTTTATTAAAAATTTTTATGATTTATCTTTTTATTGGATGTTTTCTTTCAGCATTTTGGCTGATCATTAGGAAGTTTTATTTAGGATAAGTGTTTTTTAACATATATATTTTATTGCTATCATATGGATGCCATGCTCTTTCTATTTCTTTTACTTAATAAATCTTAGAAGAATTGTGTTACATCTTGGTCTATCAAATTACACCAATTAATTAAATAAGCTTAATTAACATAAATTCAAAACTAAGAATTGAATTCTTTGCCAGAAGTCTTACACATGTGAGATTTATTGGGAGCATTTGTGAACTATTAAAAGTTAATATTCATGAAAAGGTGAGAAGCAAAGTTATAAACATTTAGATGTAATATTACAAAGAGTTCCAATAAAGAGAATACATACTTATATCTAAAAGCCATCAAATAAATCATTTCATCAAGGTTTGCAAAAGTGATTTGTTTTGGATCATTAGCCATCAAGCTAATAAGATGATTTCGATAGTTATTATAATAACTAAGCCATATGATTGGAATTATGTTTAGTGACTTGATAATAAAGATTATCACTCATGAGTTGACATGTACTCCTACTAGAGCAATATGATTGTTTTAAATGCAAGTGGGAGATATTGGTATATGCCCTTGAACTAATCGAATTGGACATTGAATGCACAGTTAATTAACTATTTACATGTTAGTCTATTAAATTGACAAAGGTTTTCCTTCATGTTAGTGGCATAATTGATAATCATACAAACACTAACTGGATGAAGCCCATGAAATACAATTGCCTTGTAATGATAGTTTTGAGTTACGACGATGAGATCCTTCGCATCAAAGCCATGTTTCTAGAAACATTCATAGTCATGCATTGTAAAGATAGGGCATTGATAATGCATAAAGACTAATAAATAGTAAGCCTCTATGTATTTGATGCATGCAGCTCTTTGATCTCATAGAAGTTAAAGTATAAGGGATGCATGGGGATAGTATATAGGTGCTTACTTTGTGAAAACAAGTTCACTAAACATGGCCTTTATGAAAAATCCATTTGGTATAAGTCATTCAAGTGTTTATAGAATATGTTTTCATATGTTGATCGTGTAAATAATCCCTAGACTTGAGATACCAAGTGATCTCATATAAGGAGTGTCATACTTAGATTTGACTAAAACATGTCCACGATGGATGCACGCTTAATGTAAAGTATCTTGGACATCACATGAACCTTATGGTAGATGGATTACTGATCCAGAGAGGATTTACTACCCCGAATGACATTGGAGACATATCTCAAATCATCTTGACTATGGTTCATCAAATTAAAGTCTTTAGCCAGTGCATAGCAAATTATGAGAAAATGTTCTTTATAGATTCACGATCATTAACCTTAAGTTGAAAGATCTAACATGGATTAAAGCATGAGTAGACAGTGTACCATGCTCATACTCATTCCTAGATATATATGGTGAAAAGATTGTATTACACTGATAGGCTAGTTACTAAAAGGTTTCGATGTAGTCACATCAACTCTTCAACATTTGGGTGGTCATGATGGGTTACTAGTTCCCTCTCTTGATCTATAAACATGATTGATGAGATTAATTATGTTCATTGCCAACATTTTTAGAACCTAATGGGTCACACACAATAGGCTAACATTGTTGGCTTAAAATCACGTTTTAATTAAGTTTAACTTAAATGAACGAAAGATGATTAAATGGAAGACTCATTGAAAAGTTCAATTAAGAATTAATTTAAGACAAAAATTAGATTTTGTGAAATCTAAGATTTTGTTGTCCTTTTAAGACATGGTAGATAAGATTGTCTTATTTGGATAATGTCTAAATTAAGACATCTGATGTCTAGATGGATAATGTCCAAATTAAGACATTACAAGGTGGATAATATTCTAACAAAAAATTCCTTAGATAATCTTGTTAAAATATTAATTTTTTAGATAAGTAATATTAACGAGATTATTATTAGATTAAAATTATTTTAAGTTAATTATGAATTTTATTTAGATAAAAATTCATAAAATAATACTTTAATTTAGCCAAATAGATTTCTTCCTATTTTTCTTTTTTTAATTATATGATAATTAAATAGGAGAAATTAAGGTATTTATTAGATAAATAAAGACTTTAATTTGTGAATTAAATCTCTCATATAAACCTAACCTAGCTAAATTGTCTATAGTGAACCAAGTTAGAAATAAGTCTAAATTCATAACGCCTTGGCTGAATACCTTAGTGTATGTTTAGGGTACAAAGTTTGGCCATCAAAATAGTGAGAAGAGTTGGGAATAAAATTAGGTTACTTAGGGTGAAAGAGTATCACTTACACAAGGAGTTTCTTTAGTTATAATTCTCCTAAAGATTTTAAGGAATTTTAGCTAAAGGGAAATAGTAGGACATGATTAACATTTAGTTGTAACCTGAAACATTTGTGAAGTGGTTAGAAAATAAACAAAAACTGTTCTCTTCAGCTTTCTCAATAGCTGCTACCCAAAAGAAGAAAATACCCTATTGCCACCATATTTCTTCATCCTTGTTGCGACATTCTTCCATTCTTTTGAAGAATACTCTATCCTGAAAGTGTTCTCGAACTAAGTCAAAGAATACTTTAATTATAATCACCTTTTGGTTGAGACTCAATGAGTCTTCTTGCTAGCATCGAAGAATTGCTAATACTTGAAAAGGCTTCCATTATCATTCGTGTAGATCACCACTGGAGATAAGACAAGTATTTTGCTCATGACCTCATAGATCCAATCAAACACCATAGCCGCCCTTATTCAGGTATGCTTTTGATTAGATTTGACTTTAGATTACAAGATTTGAGAGCTTGGTAACCTCTTATCATATGTGTCATTTATAATTATTAAATCTGATTTAATTTATTACACGTTAACTCTTCTCTTAAAGATCCATAGGAAAATTTAGCTTTTTTGTGTTTAATATTCCCACTACCTATTTCATGTTGTTTTATTATCAATTTTAAATGTTATTATTGCATAAGGCTGGACTTTACTAGGAATATGATTCCCTTTATTAACGTCCTATAAGGGATCCTAAAAATAGCCTAGTATAACTAAGTATCATCAACCATAGTATCATCAGTAAGTGGAGAAGTAGGTGAAGCGACATGAGAAAAAGAATCTAAAAAGACAATGAAATGCCTTATTCAACTCTTGTTAATGATGCTAGATAGTGATAAGTCGAGTACCAATATAGGTAAATTGTTGATCCCCAGAATTGAGACGTTGATCCCATGCATCAAAACAACTTATGATGGAATCATACGTGGTACACATATCTATGGGTGCAGATGATGAGTTGCCGGTGTCTGATGGAGGAATAAGCTGGTATGCTCTATGTCATTGGCATCACAGTCATTCGAGATACTCAGGATTAGTGACATGCATAGGATCATCATCAGTCACTACACATCTGGTTATGTAAACGGTGGTGAAGGTTATTTTCATATCTTGAGAACCTAATTGCAACCTTAAATGTTATAACCAATCCTACTTATGGTTTTTCATCTAAGATATCAATGTCAAGTGATCGAATTCGAGGTCAAAGAGGTCTAAACATTGAGCGACAAAATAGTAACTCAAAGGCATGCCATGGAAGAGGCTATGAGAACCTCGGATATCATTGATGAGATTAATACAAATGAAATAGGTAATATTGAAATGATAACTGATCTAGATCATATAAAGCCACCAATAGCCGATGGAGCTAAGCATGGAGTGTTTGGTGTCATAAAGACAAATGACATAGGAGATGATGATATGCAATAACCAATTATAGAGAGAAAGTAAAGTGGCCTTATGTTCGAGGGTGTGCAAGTTGGCTAGTGCCATACCTTCTTCACTTATGCCTTCATCTGAAAAATTAAACAAAATAGCAAAAGATGCTCTATTGACAACAAATTTTCAACTAAAAAAGTAAGATCAAAGGTCAATGACATGACCATTACCAGCATTATAGATAAAAGATGAATTACTAAAAAAATGCACGAATAAGGTTCTTGCGATCCAAACAGTTGAGGAAGAGGAATTTGGTCCATCCAAAATCATAAAAGCTTTAGAGGAAAATAAATGTTGTTAAAGTAGCCATGAGCATGAGCGTCTTAGAAACATGAGTCAAAAAAGGATTGAGGTTGGTTAGAAAATTTGTTGAAGGGTTGTTTGTAAGGTTGGCCAGCAGAAGAAATAGGAGGATGGGTGTTTTAGATGGTTTGTTTTGTTTGATGAGGCTTTTAAAAAGTGTCGAATTGAAATAATATGAAAGGACTTTTGTCAAACACTTAGTGATGGGTCAGGTTTGGAAGGTGTAAAAAATGGATGGACGAAGGGAAGCGGATAATGATATGGGTGAGAAAGTACCTAGAGTGGTTTGGAAGAAAAAAAAAGTTTTGGAAGGGCTTGAAAAAGTTTTACAAAAAAAAACCTAAGGTGGGCAAGAGGGGCATGGCAAGTGGAGGCTTAGAAGGGATAGGTAGGCTAGGCAGGGTTCTAGGAAAACTTTATGTATGGCATTTAGTTAAAGATTTGGAGGTGACAAGTTTGGATGATGATTTTGAGTTCTTTATGCACGAATCAGCAATTCTCAATTAAATTCAACCTGATGTAGGAATAGAATTTAAAAATCATAATTTTTTTTGAAGAGATCTCGTATCCTATAAAGTCTGGCCTCATGCATATATTGGATTTCAAAAATCAACAAAACATAAAAATTGAGCAACGGAAGTAGTAAACATAAAAATAGCTAGACTTTCCTATAGATCTTTAAAAAGACTTACATGTAGTAAACATTAAAAGTTTTTCATCAAGATTTAAACATCCATATCTTAGAATGTTACCTTGAATTTTAGATATCAAAATTTAAAATAAAATTAACCTAAATAATCTTAAAGATTAGGGCAATGGCTTTTTGAAAAGTTTGTTAAGAGCAATGGTTGTCCACATAGGTAGTTACTGAAACCATTTTGAGGCCAGTGGTTCTCTAATGCTAGCTAGGAGGGTTGTTTAACCTCAACCAAGAGACAATCTTTCTTATTTTTACTAATCAAGAACTAAAACAATTCTGGAAAAAAGATGTGCAAAATAAGAACAAGAATAAGGATAGCGGTAAGAACAAAGATAACCTAGAAAAATATTTTGTAATCCTTACAAATATTTTCTCTCTCAATTAGGCAAAAAGAACACTTAGAATTTTCTATCACAAAATGTCTTTATATACTAGCTTAATCCTAGTCCTAGCTGGATTTAGGATGGAAGAGTTTTAACCTAATCAAAACTCTTAAACCAAATGAAAGTCTTTCACCATGTTTTACCTTTTATTTGTTTAAGTTATACATAAAGAAATCATGGATTTAATTCAATAGGCTTACCTTATTGTGTGTGACCCATTACTCTCCTAACATGTTGGCAATGAACATAAATAATCTTATTAATCGAGTTCATAGCTTAAGAGTAGGATCTAATAACCCATCTTGACCAGTTAAATATTAAAATTTTAGTGTGACTTTATAGAAACCTTTCTATAGCCAGCCTATTAGTGTACTATAGTCTTTTCACCAGATATCTTAGATTAAGAATAAACATGGTGCAGTGTCTTCCTAAACCTTTATCTATATTAGTTTTGGCAACTCATGGTTAATGATTATGGATTTAAAAGGAACTATTCCTCACAAACTATTATGTTTTGGCTAGAGATTTTAATCCAATTATCCATAGTCAAGAACATTCAGGATATGTCTCTAATGTCACTCATAGTGGTGAATCCTCTCTGAATCACTTATTCATCTTTAGTATGTTTCATATCATACCTAAAACCATCCTTATTTTGGCATTCATCCATTGTGGACTCATTCATGATGATCTGTCTGTATGATAATTAACATACAAGATGACCTGGTATCACAAGTCAAAGGAATAATATACATGACTAAAACATGAGAACATCTTCCACAGATACCTGATGACTTATACCAAATGAAGTTCTGATTCGGGCCAAGTTTAATGAACTATTTTCCACAAGTGCCCTTATGCATCCTAAGTATCTCATATAATTCAACCTATGAGATCGGTTGCTTACTTCCTAAGTAAAAAAGCATAACATAAGTTGGTCTTTAAGCATTGTTAATGCTCGTCTTGATAATATGATGATCAAGAATGTTTTCAAGGAACTAGGCTTTGATGCAAAAAAATCTTATAATTGCAACTCATTGCAATTTCTTTGTAAGGCCTTTTATAGTTCCATGGGCTCTATCTGAGTCTCAATCATGCCACTAACATAAAGGAAAATCTATGCTACATTAAGCTATGTAACATGTATAATGTTATTTGACCATGTATCCTATGTTTCAATTCGATTGGTTCAAGGGCATATACTAACAAATTTAACATATATGAGCAACAAAAATAGAAAAAATAGTAGAGCAGAACTTCCCTATGGATCAATTAGGTAGCATTTCACATATGGTAAATATAATTGAATTAAGTCTATTAGGCAGGGTTTGACATAATTGAATTTAACTAATCATCTTATTAGAGTTACCTAACTTGAAGATATCATAATCTTAAGTTTTGTAGAATCAAAAGATTCCCAAATTTGAATTAGCTGGCTCCTTAAGAGGTAATTCGAAATCACAAGCAATTTAATTACCTTATGTCAACGATGATCTATATAGATAGTAGTTAAAACCATACTTGGCTCTATGGTTCTTTGATGCTAGCCTGATGGCTTTTAAAGCTATAACTAAAAGATAATTCTTTAACAAGTTCAGATATGAGAAGATTTAGGAATAATTTCCTACCTTTGATGGAAAGAAGAGGAAGAAAACCTTTCCTTAAGGATATGGCTATTTTGCACAAATTTACAAAAATGAATCCAAAAATCATAATTTTTTATTTTGGTCAATTCCACTAAGATAGAAGACTGATTTTCTACCTTAGTCACAATATAGAATGATTCTTGACCACCTAGAATATGAATCAACATAAACTATGGTTTAAAGAAGTAGGGATTGACATAATTTACTAGGCTTAGGGACTTTTTCCTAAGGTTATTTGATAGCCAAGTAGCTCCCAAAAAGACTTAATATTATATTGTTAACCCTCTTAGACTAGATTTAGATGTTTAATGAGTGAACAGGAGCCATTAGAAATGGTCCTATAACTAGCACACTTTTAAGGTTACTTCGAGCCCAATTAAAACTATTTTTAATTAGCTTGTCCAAGTCTCGGCCTAAGTGATAACATGCAGCCCAATAAACATGCTAAGGATGGCTACACCATGTGGCAGGCCATTGGCAAGCCCAACTTAGAGTAGTTCACAACTAAATTCCTTTGGGTTTTTAGCCTAAACCACTAATTCACACATTAGATAATTTAATCCATAATTAAATTTCTAACCCAGGTAAAATAATTTTACTTTATATGAATAATAGTAAATAATTAATTAAATAATTATTTGATTATTTAATTTTCAAATACAAATATTTGGCCTTTTTAATATTTTCCTTAAAACCATGTCTACATTTAAACATTTTCTTTATAAAACTTTCTTATCATTCTTGCCTTATTAAGAAATCTCTAATTAGATTTCACAAATCTAACTTATATCCTAAATCAATCTTAATTGAACTTAGTCAATCAAGTACTCTTTAATTTATCTTTTATTCAATTAAGTCTAACTTAATTGATTACCAGATTTAATTCAACAATCCGGTCTTATTGTGTGTGACTCATTAGGTCCCCAACATGTTGGAAATGAACATAAATATTCTTATTAATCACATTAGTAACCCATCATGACCACCCAATTGCTAATAAAATTAAGCGTGACTAGCCTATCATTGTATTATGGTCTTTTCATTAGATATCCTAGATCGAGGACAAGCAAGGTATAGTGTCAACTCAAACCTCTATCCATATTAGTTCTTGCAACTCATGTTAATAATCATGAATCTCTAGGAACTATTCCTCATAATTCGTTATGCTCTAGCTAGAGACTATAATCTAATTAACCATAGTTAAGATCATTCGAGATATGTCTCCAATGTCCCTTGGAGTGATAAATCCTTTCTGGATCATTCATTCATCTTTACTATGTTTTATATGATACCCAAAACCACCCTTATTTTGGTATCCATCCATTGTGGACCCATTTGTGAGGATCTCTTAGTATGATACTCTATATAAAAGATATCCAGGTATCATAAGTCTTGGACTAATATAAATAACTGACACATGAGAACATCTTCCATAGACACTTGAGTGACTTATACCAAATGGAGTTCTCATTCAAGCCATGTTCGTTGAACTTGTTTCCATAAAACAAGCACCTATATGCTATCCCCAAATATCTCACATACTTAACTTTTATGAAATCAAAGACTTATATGCATCCAATGTATGGAGGCTTAGCATATATTAGACTTTGTGCATTTTCAATGCCCTATCTTGACAATATGATGATTAGGAATATTTCTGAAAATATGGCTTTGATGCTTAAAGATCTCATCATTGTAACTCATTATTGTCTTTATAAGGCCATTGTGTTTCAAGGGCTTCATCCAATTAGTGTTTGCATGAGTGTCACTTACTTATGTCATTAACATGAAGGAAAACCTATTCTCAATAACATGCCTCTTCTTTTGTGAAACAAGTATAAAAACTACTTAAAAATATTTTCTCAATGAAAAAGTGTTTTTTCATCCAAAACTTTTTCTTTTTGACATAATGGGAGAGTGAAAGTACAAATTTTTTGCTCTTGATCATATGGAGGGGACCATCGGATGAATTATTTATCCTGCTAGTCTTGGATGGCCACCATGAAATAGCCAATGCTTGGAGTTGCTACCGATCATTTGGGCTACATGTAATCAGATGCCTATTGAAAGCGATATTTTGAGTTACGAAACTTAAAACATCGATTCCATAGTTTGCATGGTCCAAAGCTTTGACGTTGGGTTCGAGAGTTGGTTATGTGTGGAGATGGATTAGCACCCTTATGATGCTCGAAATTGATACCATCTAGCTATGTCATTATTTTAATATAATCCCCTATTGTGCATGAATTTGTGTAAAATGATAAATCCAGGTTTTAACAAAAATTGTAATCCCATATGCATCCCAAAGAGGTGGAAACATAGAGACTTTTGAAAAAAAATGATCTCTAGATTTAATTTTAAAAATTGGATACTTCATGTTAAGCAATGAAGGGATGCTGAAATGAAAATTGCCTTTATGATTTTTTTTAAAAATAGTTTGAAAATATAAATGTAAAATGAACACCGCAAAGAGAAATCTCTAAGTAAGACAAAAATGAGATAATATTGCATAAAATAAATCACATAAAAAAGAAAGAAAAGGGACGAGCGGAGTGCATCTTGTAATTATTGTCAGTTATCTAGAAATAGCCAAGTTAATAATTTTTAAGATATGTTTGGACCTATTAGTTGATTAAGGCATGAAAACCAAGCTTGCATTCAAGCTCAGAGGGGAATCGTTACATACTTTTAGACTCAATAAGGGTTTTTTGGACTAACCTAGAGACATCAAACACCTCGGAGAGGGATTTTGAAAAATTAATTAATTTTGATATATGCTGCAAACAAGGGACAGCATCTCATTAGCCATCTTTCTGATGTTTTTCCAAGCTAATCTGAAGGTGATAAGGGTTGGGTGAAATACCGTTGGAAAGATAACTTAATGAAGATTAACATAAAAATCCTAGAAAATTGCTATGTAAGTGGAAATAATTTTTGAAGTTGGGATTAGTTTAATGCTAGCAGAATGTGCAGAGAAAATGGCACAAAGCTTTTGAAAAATCATTCTGGACTCATTTGGAATTAATAAATCACAAAGGATACCTTTATAGAAAAGGAATTTCATGAAATTCTTGGGAAAAATAATTTAAAAATCCAAGAAAATCACCTACTAGGCCGAAGTGGCCCAAACTGAATGTAAATTATTGATTTTAGGGGTTCCAAACAATGTTGGTTCAAAAAATCATAACTCCTTCATCTAGAATGATCTAAGGGCAAATAAGATACCTTTGGAAAGATAATTCAATGCATTTCAAGGGAAAATAATCAAAAAAAGTCATGCAAATATTTTAGGGTTCAAAAATGATTCTTTAATTTATCATTACAGTGCTATCAATGCTAAAATAGGGGGATTTTTTAGTTCTTGGGTTTCTTAGAACTAGACTTGGGTGAACAACCATAGCAAGGGAAGGTCAATGGTAATAGCTTCACAAGCTTATTTGTATAATCTGAAAGTAGCCAAGGATGATGGAATAACCCATTAACCATGTAACTAACAAGAGACATTAGATGACAAGATTAAGGCAAAAATAACTTGGACAAATGGAAAAAGACATTTTATTTTAAAACTTAGAATATTTAGCCTTATTTACCTTGAATCCAAACATAGAAAGCTTGATTTTCCCTAAGATTGGAGGATCAATTGATGGAAAACATTAGATCCATATTAATCCTCATTTATTGAAATGAATATTGACCTAAATTAGGAGTTTATGAAAACAGATTTTAACAAGCATCAAATAAATATTTTGACAAGCATATGATGAACTAAATATGACATTCATTGCAATAAACACAGAAAAAATGTTTAAACAAGCAAAGATGACATTTAGACATGAAAATATGACAAAAATGCAAAGAACTGAGCAAGAATATGCATGGAGACATTAGCTTCATGAATAACATCAAGAATCATGACATGGGAGATGATATGAACATATTTAAACAACAAAAAGCTAGCCAAAAATTTAAAAACAACATTGAAACATGATTTCAAGATGAATAAGCAATAAGCATAGTGAAACATGGTTAAAGGGATAACAAAGCATCAACAATTCTAAGTCTACCATAACTAAGGCCACAAAATGCATGAATATCCTAAGATAAGGTCATGGCTTTCATAAATGAGATGATGTAAAAATAAAAAGGAAAAAGCAAATGAGTGGAGAAAAAGTAGGAAATATACCCAAAAACTTGAAAGCCTTACTACGAACATTGAGTAGAAAAGTCTTTACACTTATAGCTCACTTTTTTCCCTTCTTTTGCTATTTATTAGTGAGAAAAGTTGGCCAAGAATGAGCTTAAGGGCTATGCTAACAATGGAAAGGTTTTTAAGAGATAATAGAAGTGATATGGAAGGGTTTTGAGAGGTTTTTGGAAGGGTAAAGAGGGAGCTATGGAATAATACTTTATTCTTGGTGGAGTGTTTAGGAAGCTAATGTAATAGTGTAAAGAATATACTTGGCTATGTAGGAAAATCACATTTTATGTAGAGATTGATGCCAACCATAAAAAACCTAGCAAAGGTGGTATTTAGGACATTTATGGTGTACGACTTGATTTTGTATCGATACATAGAGAAGATTTTGCCCATAAGTATTGATACATTGGAGATTGCAGTAATACATTCAAGCCTGTATCAATATGTTCACTTATGTATCAATACATTTGGTCTCAAAATCGTGAGTTTAGCTATGACATAACCTATATCGATACAAATGCAAATGTAGCGATACATGGCCTCCTGTATTTATAAAATTAGTGGGCTTTTAGATTTTAATAATTTTGAGACCTTATAAATGTCTAAGGGTCATGTATGGATACATAAATGTGAAAATGCGAATTTTACACACCTTTGGCTCTCAGAACACCTCATCTTTTCTAGGAATGATAGGTCACTAATCTGTGTTTGTCCGAATGACCTCAATGATGCCTCGAATAGTGACCTTTGATACCTTAGATGTTGGCTAGAAAAAATAGTGTGTTTACAATTTGCATACATTAAAGTTCATTTAAAAGGGTTCAAGAGTCAATTATGCATGAGGAAGGATTAGCACCTCATGATGCCCTAAATCAGTACCATCTAGTCACAAGTTATCTTGGCTTTTATATATTGTAATTAAGTAATCCTCAAGCAATTTTAAAGATATTAAGTCCAAGTTTTTATAATAAATTTGTACCTCTCAATATAGCCTAGGGCATTTTGATAAAATAATTTATAGATTAATTTGAAAAACATATTCTATGTTAAGCACTAAAGGGATATAAACATAGAACATTGCCTTAAATTTTTGGAAATTTAATTTTTTAAAACATGAATGCAAAGTTATCACCAAGAAGTGAAATATGTTAATAAGCATGCAAAAATATAATAAACACTATAAAAAATAAAAAACATAGAGTAAAGGAAAGAGGGATGGTCAGGATGTATCTTGTAATTGTCCTCTGTTATTGAAAAATAACCAAAATAACTCTCTTGAGATACGTTTAGACTTGTTGGTCACATAAAGCATTAAAATCATGGTTTTGCAAAAAAACAAAACATACAGAGCAAAGGAAAAAGGGACGGTCAAGATATATCTCCTAATTGTCCTTGGTTATTGAGAAATAACCCAAATAACAATTTTGAGATGCACTTGGACTTGTTGGTCGCATAAGGCATGAAAATCATGAATTTGGTTGAAAAGCTCAAAATGACCTAGGAGAAAAAAAATTTAAGTTGTTGAGGGAAGTTTTGAAAAATATGGTTAGAGAGTCCATATGGATGAAAAATTTAGTAATTTAAAAAAAAAAGGAATATTTTTAGGTTTTTTTGAAAAAAAAAGGACTTGAAAATATAAAACCCATAATTTAAATGAAAGATAAAATTAATTTTCGATGATGTTTGGACTTGGTCCAAGCCTTGTAGGATCCATATTATGACAATGACTCCATCAAGTAACTAATCATGTTGGTCCTGAGGCATCAAAATCCTTACAAGGGAGATTTGAGGAAATCAATTAGTTCTATTACTAAAAATAAGGGATGGCATCATGCTGCCCACCTTCCTAAATTTATTTTGAGCTTATTCGAGAGTCCTAGGTAGCAAACAAGGTACTGTTCGAAGGGTAACTCAACAAGGATTGATATAAAAAATTCCAAAAATCTAAGAAAATAGCTTTCTAAGAGGAAATAACTTTTGAACTCAGGTTTAGTTCAGCAGTGACAGTACATTCAGAGGAAAGGCCTTACAAACTCTGAAAAATCATCTTAGACTCATTTGGAATCCTTAAATTGCAAACAATACCTTTTCAAAAAGTAAATTTCACATAAAGTTTAGGAAAAATATTTAAAAATTCAAAAAAATTAACTGATAGGTTGAAATGGCCTAAACAGAATGTTAATCGCTGATTCGAGGGTTTTAGACAGTAAAGATCCAAAAAATCATAACTTTCTCATCCAAGCACATCCAAGGGAAAATGAGATACTATTGGAAAGTTAATTCAATGCCATTTAAGGGAAATATACCAAGAAATTTCATAAAAATTATTTGGGGTTTGAAAATAATTTTTCAAGTTAAAGTCTCGATGCTATCAATGCTAAAATAGGGAAATTTTTTAGATTTGGTTATCCTAGTCACATTTTAATGTCCCGACATGCGAATGTCTGTCATTTTGGGATCCATGTTAATGGAGTAACATGCCTGTTCAAATCCTAAGGAGTAGGTTGATGAATAGCCTATTATCTATGCCATTCAATTAACAACAAGTCCCATAATCAAGACTTTTAATCAAACACTTAAAAACCATTTTTTGGATTTTGTTGGGCTTGAAAACAAAATTTATTTTATCTATTGAGGCCATGAATCCAAACATAAAGAGCTTATTTTTCCCTAAAATTGGATTTCTAATTTGATAGAAAACATTAAATATACTAATCTTTATTTATTTAAGTTAATATGGACTTAACTAGGAGGTTCTAAAAACTGTATTTTGCGAGCAACAAATAGTGTCAAAGAAACATTTAAAAAAACATGTAACGAACTTAAATCATGCCATAAACATGTTATATCAAATAATCATCAAAATAGCACCATATGACCTTATATCACCAAAGAAAACATGGTAAAATGTATTCAAGTACATGGTCATGGTCAAAGCATGCTTGGATGAACATTTTATCATATATCAATCATGAAACATGGAGCAAATATGGCATGAAAAACAGAACATAGGTTGTTCAGAATGGAAGCAAGGAAAATGACATTTTCAATCAACAAAGAATCATCAAAGCACTTATATAATCATCAAGAATCCTAAAACTACCACAACCAAGGCAACAATAATGCATAAGTGTCCTAAGACAAGGTCATGGTTCTTATAGAAATGGTTTACTAAAATAATGAATTTGCCATGTACCTTTTTATCTTTAGATGATTAGAAGCAAGTGCATGACTTAAAATTATATGGTGGTATGGTTAAGCCTTTAGGTTATCCCTTGATTGAGATTTGAATTAGACATAATAATATTAAGGGGAGAGAGATCGTTGAGTGAATCACTCATCCAACTAGTCCTGGAAGGCTACCTTACTATAGCTATAAATTTAGAGTCACCATTGATCATTTTGGGCTAGGCATGATCGGATGCCTATTGAAAACAATATTTCAAGTTACAAAACTCAAAACATTAATTTTGAGGTCTACAAGGTCCAAAGATTCATTAGTTGGGTTTGGTAGTTGATTACACATGGGGAAAGATTATCACCACCATGATGCTCAAAATCAATACCCACTAACTATATCTCACTTTAGTTTTGATTTTATGGGTTTCACTTTATCATTATTTTGGTATAATCCTCGTTAATGCATGGATTTTTATGAAAATTGTAGATTTGAATTTTGAAAGAAAACATATCACTTGTGTGCCTTAGAGATATGGATAACATATGGATTTTGATGAAAATAATTTTCGGATTAAATTCTAAAATTTGGATATTCCATGTTATGCATTAGAGAGAAACCAATGCAGAACACTACCTTGTAATTTTTTTAAAATAATTTTAAAATATGAGTGCATAATGGTCCCTACAAAAGGGAAATGTATTAGTAACACGAAAAAGAATATAATTATATCACATAAGAACAAACATACACAAGACATAAAGGAAAGAAAAAACGATCAGAATGTATCTTATGATTGTTTTTTATTATAGAAAAAAACCAGGAAAAAACTTTGAGCGTGTTTGAATTACAAGTAACTTGAGGGACCAAAAAAAAAGATTTTGATTAAAATGACTCGAGATATTCAGGAAACAAATCAAATTTTTGATGAAAAGTGGGGTTGGAATATACCCTCGGAAGGCGGGGTAGAATATTCCTTAAGGTGTAAATTTTAAATGTGTTCAAAAGAATGTTTTGATCGAAAGCCCTCTTGGAAAGTTATGCAAGAGAGAAAATTTAAACTTTAGATAAAGAGTGGGGTTGGGTATCCTCTTAAAAAGTGGGGTTGAAGTATCCCTAAGGTGAAAATTTTGGATTTATAAAGGAAAGGGTTTTGATTAGCAATCCTAAGAATGTTTGAAAAAGGAAAACCTAAGTTTTGAATAAAAAGTGGGTTGGAGTATCACCTAAAAAATAGGGTTGGAGTATCCTTAAAAATAAATATTTATAGAGAAAAGGAATATTTTGGATAAAAGGTATTTTGAAAATAGAACACAAAAGTTTGAATGATTATTTTTTCTTTTAACCTTGATCTAAGTTTAGACGACTTATATCATATTACATGACATCACTAAGAGTCAATTGGGTACACTTTTAGAAGTTTGAATGCCTCAATAAAAGTAGTATGGGAAGTTGGGTTAATTTTAATTGCAAAAATAGGGGACAACATCACGCTATCTCTCTTCCCAAATTTGTTCTAGGTAAATTCAGACGTATTTGGAATTGATTGAGGTTTAATATAAACATATTTCAAAAATCCTAGAAAGTCATTTTCTTGATGGAATTAATTTTAAATTTGGGTTTGTTTTGACACTAGCAGCTTGTTCAGAGGATAGGGCATAATAGATTTTGGAAAATCAATTTGTATTCATTTGGTATCGTTAAATCACAAACAATACCTTTCTAGAGCAGGAATTTAACAAACTTTCTAGGAAGAATATTTAGAAAATTTAGGAACATCATCTGGTGGGTCGTAGTAGCCCAAACAATATATGGTTTGCTGGTTCTAAGGGCTTCAAACAACAAAGGTGTGAAAAATCATAACTCTCTCATCCAAAATGACTTGAGTGGAAATGGGATACTATCATAAAGGTATTTGATGCTCTTTCATTAAAAAAATATTAGAAAATTCCAAAAAACTATGTTTAATCTCAGAAACAATTTTTTAATGGTGGGCACAGTGTTGCCGGAACAAAATTATGGGAGTTTTTTTTGGTATTTTTGGGTTTCTCAAGACACACGACCCAAGAATGTTTGGAAATCCATGACAGAAAGGGATAGGTGACATGGATATCATGAATTCATTCCATCCTATAGTAGTTTGGGATGAAATAACCTATTGACCATGCCACTAATAAGGGTATTGAACTCAAGTTCAAGGCTTAAGATTTTTACAAAAAAAAGGGAATTTTTCTAAGAAAATAGCATTTTATTCAACCATGAATCCAGACCTAGAAAGTTTGATTTGTCCCTAAGATTGGAGAACCAATTTAGTGAAAACATTAAATCCATGCCAGTTTCCATCTATTTAAGGTAACATAGATTTAACTTGGGATTTTTGAAAATCAGATTTTTGGTAATAAACAACATGTATTTTGACACAAAAGTTATGAACGCAATACAACAAACATAATAGTGAACCTAGACAACACACTCAAACAAACAAAAGTGATATTTTGACAATGAAAGAGGTGGAAAAATGTAGGATGATGATAAGTAAGATGAATAAAAATGTTAGACTCATAAAATCTAGAATCAAGCTTTATATGAAGGTATGGACATTCTCAAACAAAGAAAAGCATGTTAGAATTTTCAAAAAGACATTTTTGTTTTATGAAACCTACCAAGATGCAAGCAAATGCATAAACATGCTTAAAACATGTTAGGGTGAATAGTCAAATATGAGACACATATGTAAATATGGATGAAACACAGGAAGAAATGTATAAACAGAGACTATTGTGATGATGAAAATAATGCATGGCATATTTGACTATCCAAGCAATCTTAAGACATCAAAAAGATTATCGAGCCTAAGACTACCATAACCAAGGCCACAGTAATACATAAAAATCTTAGAAGGGTCATAGTAACAAAAAGAAGTTACTAGGATGATGGGAATGCGGAAGAATTAAAGAATAAGTAGAATAAAGGGGAGAAAATATACTAAAAGTTTCAAATTTCAGCCTTTTCTCTTAGCAGCAACTTTGAACTCACCTTCTTTTTTCTTTTTGATGTTGAACAATAATAAAATAATGATAAGAAGGGGCATTTTAGCTAGGGTATGGATGAAGAGGAGTTTTAAAGGGAAATATGAATGGAATTGAGGTTTTTAGAGAACTTTTTAGTTGTGGTTTTGAGTAGCTACAGGAATGGAGAAGATTTTTTGCTTTTTAGTGATTGGGAATATTGAAGGAATGTATGAAGTGACTGCTTTTGTTATCAAAATCAACCAGGCAAGTGCACATATCGTAACAAGTAGTATAGTGATAAAATAGAGTGTTGATCTCATAAAGAATTAATACTAAATTTGTTAAGTACTAAAATTAAAACAGCTTAATCTTATTCAAACAAATGATTAACAATTATAAATTACAACTAAATATAATAATAATAATAGTAAGAATAATACTAATAAAGCTAAATAATAGAGGCCTAGGATTATAATTTTTCTTAACTTTTATTTTAATAAAACCCTATTCTCTTAACATGACTAATAATAATGAGTTATTAACCTAGAATTCTAATTTATTTATAAGTATATTTCAATGGTCTTATAAAAATATCTCTCTTAACAATTTAGTATATTCCTATGCAAATTGAATTAAAAGAAACTCATTAAGCATAGATTTTAATTTGGTTAAATAAGGCATGCTTATATATTCCTATCTAACGTGCAGATAAATTTATCCTAATAAATGAATATGAAACATATGTCATTCAATCTAGGTTTAAACACAAAATTCCTTTTTCCAAGTTCATTAAGGTTACAAATCAATCTAATTGGTGGCCAATCAATAGAAGCATTAAAAAAAAGATTGAACAAATAACCTAATTATCATTAATTCAAGAAAACAAAATAAAATAATCAAGACTACATGTTGAGTTCCACTGTAATTCTAGAAAAATAAATTTGGCTCATATTAATTAAATAAAACACAAAACAATGAAGTTTCACCATCATGAATATTACAATAAAGATAAAAGGATTAAGGGAAAAGATAAAACTAAGAGTTGTTAATTCTTGATCTTCAGTTTCTTCAATCTTTTTTCTATTGCAAAATCTTAATAGAATTTCTTCTTTTTGAAAAAATAATAGCCCTAAAGTATCTAGGGATAATCCAAAACCTAATCCTAAGTTTCTTATTTATAGGCAAAACTCTGAAGTGGAGAGACTTGTTTTGAAAGTAACTTATGCATTTATTCTTGGAAATTGCCAACTTGGAACCACCTTGCTTGATTGAGTCCACTTTCTTTTTCTATTAAGTTGTTATACTTTTGGAAACTCCTTTGGGTTTTGACCTACAAAAATGTAGAAAGTATTTAAATAACTAAGTAAATAAAATATAAGGAAAGTAAATAAGACTAAGTTAGAATCTATTAGAAATAAAAAAATTTTAGATAAAATAATACTAATTAAAAACTATTAAATATAAATGAAATTTAAATAAAAATCTCTAAGACCTAGCTATTAATATGCATAATGAGAGTAAATAGCTCTATTTTATAGAGTTATACACCCCAAACTTAAGATTTTGCTAGTCCTTGAGCAAAGCAAAACAAAAGAAAGAAACAAAACCAACTAAATAAAACAAAACACGAATTAAAATGAATGTACTCAAATGATGTTGCCTTAATTTTCCTCAAAAGTCATTTCAATATCCCAACTAAAGGTAAATGCAAACATAATTCAAATTTATGCTTCAATTCAATCGTAAATCTCAATGCTTCGAATAGATTTTTGGTGTTTACATAAATGATACCTTAATAAATCATTGCATGCAAACTAAATAAATTTATGTCAATTCAAGTCACAATTTAATACTGGATTCTTATATGTTTGCTTTTTCTCTCCTTTCTCCAATAACTTAGATCAACATTTCATCAAAGATCATGTAAGACTTTATTAAGCTTGTAATATAAGGCTAGGGTAAGGGAAGGATAAAGGATATATTTTGGCTTAATTCACCCATAAACGTTTTTCATTGTTCTAGATCTTTTATCTAGCCTTTCACAACAAGTTTGAAGCACATATGTCTTTTCTTATGAAATTTTCTTTTTCATGCCATTTTATTCATTTACACACTTTTATGTGTTTACTTTTCTATATTTTTTCTTTTTTTTTAATTTTTTTCATTTTATTTCCTTTGTCATGCTTCACCAATACAACACAATTCAAACATGGCTTATTATATTTTCTAAAACAACTTCATGCTCATGCCTGTGTAGTGAAGGTTGATCATGGTTTTTTTTATTAAGCTAGGCTAAAATATATGGTAATCAAAAGAAAATGATATATGAATTAGGCTCAAATGGGGTAACTAAGGATGAATATATAAAGGTAGGCTTAGAAAGGCTCAAACGGTCCAAAGATGGCCTAAATCATCTCTTTAACTTAATATTGTCTAGGATTTTGCCTCAAGTGAGAATCAAATAAATTCTAGGCCTCCAAATATAATTGTAATTCACATAAACATAAATAGTCTTCAATTTAACAATACAAATCAATGCAAGAGATCAAATGTTCAGAATTTAAAAATCACATCCTAACAATGAGATAAACAAAAAAAATCTATTCATAAAATCAAATCATGCTTATATTTTCCCAAGAATCAAGATAAATCAGTTACTAAGTTCTCATCATTGAATAAGGATCTCATCATATTGAGCACAAAAACATTCTAATCTAGATCATGACTTATGCAAAACAAAAATTTTAAATGTATTAAAAAAACTTAAAGATATAAATGCAAGTAAACTAAATGCTAATTACCCCTTTAATTTACTCATTCTAAAACACCCATAAACTTAAACGAAGCATTGTCCACAATGCATAAAAATAAATAAGAGTTAAGATTAAGATACTTTTCATTCCTTGGATGATGTGATAGAAGAGAGTGCCTAATCATTATCATCTTCCCTTTCATTCTCATTGCTACTAAATTGTTTAATGTGGTGTAGTTATGGTGGAAGAGGCATTCAAGGGCAATTTTTCATGTTTAAGCCCAGTTGATTTCCCAAGAAGTGTAACATCTACTCGATGGTTTGATTACATTCCATCTGATGGGTCATTTGTACTTCAAGATTAACCAAACATTGATTAACTATTAGTCATACTCGATGTTGGCTCGGTCATGGTGGAGTAGATGAATAACTAGGGCCAACATTCACTATCCAAGTATGTACTTCTTGACCACCCATTTTACTTTTCATATTGTAATCGATGGCTGTCTTCGAATGGAACAATTCTTTAAAATTTTCTTATCAGACATTCGCTTTTCCATATAAAAAAGTAATTAAAGATGAAAACCATAATCCCTCTCTTGTTGATTGGGCCATTGAATCATCACTGAATGGATAAGTTTGCTGAAATCTATTGATTTCCCTATAACATCACTTAAATGCTGACTAGGAAGTAAATTAGCAGCTATAAAATGCAACCAAATCTTACCATTATGATGCAATGTAGTGGTTTAAAGGATATATGTTCATCTTTGGAAATCTTCCATTGTGTATTGGGCTTGTAAAGATAGTTCTTCACTTCTTCTAAATCTATGTTGCCTTCTAAGAACTGTGAATACTTATCATGAAAAATGTTAGGTGCATTATAAAAATCATTAATAGCTTTACTGCTTATTAGTACCTAGCATTCAAAAACAAAAACTTTATTACCTGTTTGTTCACAAGCATTTGCATAAAATTCATGAACAATAGGTAAATAGTAGATTTAAGAGTTCACAAAATTTTTCCCATCATCTAGAAGTTATGATATTTTCAATAGCTAGGTAGTTTTCGAGAATTAAATTTAAACCTTTTTGTGCAATTAGGATTTACACATCCCGTGCTTATGTAAAACATTGCAAAGCTTTTTCAGAAACAAATTTTTGTTAAGGATAGCTCTTACTAAAAATTGTTTTAGTTTTTTCTGGTGCCAACTAGTCATAAATTTTTTTCACAACAAGGGGCAAGCCTAAATACTAATAAAGTAAACACACCAATAATTAACCAAATGATAATCAAAATTCAATCACCCAAACAACTTTTTAAGTACAAATATCAAACTCAATAAATTCTTAATAATCACTCACTAAATCACCATAATGCCAATTATGCCAATTTTAACAATCACCATAATCCAAGGTATAGCATTTGAAATAAGATTGATACGGACAATAAACTTCTAATAATCACACTAAACACCATAAAAGAATGCCTAAACTCAAAATCTTAATAATTTTACAAAATTAACAATGTAGAAAATCAAACTAGCTGAAACAAACTTACTTATATGTAAATTTACTGAAAAATCTATAAAAAGTCATGAAACTCACTAACTTAAAGTGGGTTGGATGACTTCTAGAGAGAGAAAGAGAGAGCATAAATCAATTTAAAGAGTAAAAAGCTTACTTGAATCTTATGTAAAGGAAAGAAACCATGGAGATGAGAGACAAATTCAAGTAATTTAGTGTTTTTTATGGTGATTTTTATGATGAATAAGTGTTTTTGGTGAAGAAGAAGAGTGTTAGGAAGAGATGAAAATGCGATGGTTGAGAGTAGGGTTAGATTTTAGGGGTTTTTTTATTAGTAAAGTAAAAAAAATTTCTCTTTTAAGCTGGCACTATAGTGCTAATACCTTTAAGCCATAGCATTAATTCTTAATGAATCGAGGTGCTGCAGCACCTCACACTTTTTTTCTTTTTGCATCTCAGCACTACAGTATTGAGACTCAAAATAAATAGGCACCATGATACTAATTCATGAGCTACAGTGCCATGTCTTCTTTTTTTTTTTTATCTTGGAAACATAAATAATACATCATGCTAAAATAAAATAAAAATTTTAAAAAAGGTAGAAAATTTGGTTACCTCCCAAAAATTGCTTAATTCATTGTCATCAACTTGACTATTCTTTGACCATTCTGGGTCAGCTAAGGTGATTAAGGACTTTTGGCAATCAAATCCACCTCTGCAATAATGTTTAATTCTTTACCCATTAACTTTGAAATTTTAATTAGAACTCTTATTTATAATTTTGATTGTACCATATGGGAACACTTTTGTGATTTTGAAAGGTTTGGATAATTGAAACTT